>NW_021025386.1:3963437-3976287 GCF_004153795.1 Camellia sinensis
GACCCTCTTGCATGATGGCAGATATGTAATTATGGTGTTTACTTCCCATTTTTCATGCATTAGGGTTTAAACACTCGGACACTTATTCGGACCCTCTTGGATGATGGCAGATATGTAATTATGGTATTTATTTGCCATTTCTCTTGCATTAGGGTACAAATACTCGGACACTTATTTAGACCCTCTCGCTTGATGGCAGATATGTAATTATGTTTTTTACTTGCCATTTCTCAAACATTAGGGTTTAAACAGTCAGACACTTATTCGGACCCTCTTGCATGATGGCAGATATGTAATTATGGTGTTTAATTTCCATTTGTCATGCATTAGGGTTTAAACACTCGGACACTTATTCGGACCCTCTTGCATGATGGCAGATATGTAATTATGCTGTTTAATCGCCATTTCTCCTGCATTAGGGTTTAAACACTCGGACACTTATTCGGACCCTCTTGCATGATGGCAGATTGGTAATTATGGTGTTTATTTGCCATTTCTCATGCATTAGGGTTTAAACACTCGGACACTTATTCGGACCCTCTTGCATGATGGCAGATATATAATTATGGCGTTTACTTGCCATTTCTCATGCATTAGGGTTTAAACACTCGGACACTTATTCTGATCCTCTTGCATGAGGGCAGATATGTAATTATGGTGTTTACTTGCCATTTTTCATGTATAAGGGTTTAAACACTCCAACACTTATTCGAACCCTCTTGCATGATGGCAACTATGTAATTACAGTGTTTATTTGCCATTTGTCATGCATTAGGGTTTAAACACTCGGACACTTATTCGGACCCTCTTGCATGATGGCAGATATGTAATTATATTGTTTACTTGTCATTTCTCATGCATTAGGGTTTAAATACTCGGGCACTTATTCGGACCCTCTTGGATGATGGCAGATAGGTAATTATGGTGTTTATTTGCCATTTCTCTTGCATTAGGTTATAAATACTCGGGCACTTATTCTGACCCTCTTGCATGATGGCAGATTTGTAATTATGGTGTTTATTTTCCATTTCTCATGCATTAGGGTTTAAACACTCGAACACTTAATCGGACCCTCTTACATGATGGCAGATATGTAATTGTGGTGTTTAATCGCCATTTCTCATGCATTAGGGTTTAAACACTCGGACACTTATTCCGACCCTCTTGCATGATGGCAGATATGTAATTGTGGTGTTTACTTGCCATTTCTCATGTATTACCGTTTAAACACTCGGACACTTATTCAGACCCTCTTGTATGATGGCAGATATGTAATTATGGGGTTTATTTTGCCATTTCTCAAGCATTTGGGTTTAAACACTCGGACACCTATTCGGACCCTCTTGCATGATGGCAGATATGTAATTATGGTGTTTATTTGCCATTTCTCTTGCATTAGGGTATAAATACTCGGACACTTATTCAGACCCTCTCGTTTGATGGCAGATATGTAATTATGTTTTTTACTTGCCATTTCTCAAGCATTAGGGTTTAAACAGTCAGACACTTATTCGGAACCTCTTGCATTATGGCAGATATGTAATTATGGTGTTTAATCGCCATTTGTCATGCATTAGGGTTTAAACACTCGGACACTTATTCGGACCCTCTTGCATGATGGCAGATTTGTAATTATGTTGTTTATTTGCCATTTCTCATGCATTAGGGTTTAAAGACTCGGGCACTTAGTCGGACGCTCTTGGATGATGGCAGATATGTACTTATGGTATTTATTTTCCATTTCTCTTGCATTTGGTTATAAACAATCGGACATTTATTCCGACCCTCTTGCATGATGGCGGATATGTAAGTATGGTGTTTACCTGTCATTTCTCATGCATTAGGGTTTAAACACTCGGACACTTATTCCGACCCTCTCGCTTGATGGCAGATATGCAATTATGTTTTTTACTTGCCATTTCTCACGCATTTGGGTTTAAACACTCGGACACTTATTCCGACCCTCTTGCATGATGGCAGATATGTAATTATGGTGTTACGTGCCATTTCTCATGTATAAGGGTTTAAACACTCCAACACTTATTCGGACCCTCTTGCATGATGGCAACTATGTAATTACAGTGTTTATTTGCCATTTGTCATGCATTAGGGTTTAAACACTCGGACACTTATTCGGAACCTCTTGTATGATGGCACATATGTATTTATGGTGTTTACCTGCCATTTCTCATGCATTAGGGTTTAAACACTCGAACACTTATTACGACCATCTTGCTTGATGGCAGATATGTAATTATGTTGTTTACTTGTCATTTCTCATGCATTAGGGTTTAAATACTCGGGCACTTATTCGGACCCTTTTGGACGATGGCAGATAAGTAATTATGGTGTTTATTTTCCATTTCTCTTGCATTAGGTTATAAATACTCGGACACTTATTCTGACCCTCTTGCATGATGGCAGATTTGTAATTATGGTGTTTACTTGCCATTTCTCATGCATTAGGGTTTAAACACTCGGACACTTAATCGGACCCTCTTGCATGATGGCAGATATGTAATTATGGTGTTTAATCGCCATTTTCTCATGCATTAGGGTTTAAACACTCGGACACTTATTCCGACCCTCTTGCATGATGGCAGATATGTAATTGTGGTGTTTACTTGCCATTTCTCTTGTATTAGCGTTTAAACACTCGGACACCTATTCAGACCCCCTTGCGTGATGGCAGATATGTAATTATGGTGTTTCTTTTCCATTTCTCATGCATTTGGGTTTAAACACTCGGACACCTATTCGGACCCTCTTGCATGATGGTAGATATGTAATTATGGTGTGTACTTGTCATTTCTTTTGCATCAGAGTTTAAACACTCGGACACTTTTTTGGACCCTCTTGCATGATGGCAGATTTGTAATTATGGTGTTTACTTGCCATTTCTCATGCATTACGGTTTAAACACTCGGACACTTATTCGGACCCTCTTGCATGATGGTAGATATGTAATTATGGTATTTATTTGCCATTTCTCTTGCATTAGGGTAGAAATACTCGGACACTTATTCAGACCCTCTCGCTTGATGGCAGATATGTAATTATGTTTTTTACATGCCATTTCTCAAGCGTTAGGGTTTAAACAGTCGGACACTTATTCAGACCCTCTTGCATGATGGCAGATATGTAATTATGGTGTTTATTTGCCATTTCTCTTGCATTAGGGTATAAATACTCGGACACTTATTCAGACCCTCTCGCTTGATGGCAGATATGTAATTATGTTTTTTACTTGCCATTTCTCAAGCATTAGGGTTTAAACAGTCGGACACTTATTCGGACCCTCTTGCATGATGGCAGATATGTAATTATGTTGTTTACTTGTCATTTCTCATGCATTAGGGTTTAAATACTCGGGCACTTATTCGGACCCTCTTGGACGATGGCAGATAGGTAATTATGGTGTTTATTAGCCATTTCTCTTGCATTAGGTTATAAGTACTCGGACACTTATTCTGACCCTCTGGCATGATAGCCTATTTGTAATTATGGTGTTTACTTGCCATTTCTCATCCATTAGGGTTTAAACACTCGGACACTTAATCAGACCCTCTTGCATGATGGCAGATATGTAATTATGGTGTTTAATCGCCATTTCTCATGCATTAGGGTTTAAACACTCGGACACATATTCCGACCCTCTTACCTGATGGCAGATATGTAATTGTGGTGTTTACTTTCCATTTCTCATGTATTAGCGTTTAAACACTCGGACACTTATTCAGACCCTCTTGCATGATGGCAGATATGTAATTATGGTGTTTAATTGCCATTTCTCATGCATTTGGATTTAAACACTCGGACACCTATTCGGACCCTCTTGCATGATGGCAGATATGTAATTGTGGTGTGTACATGTCATTTCTTTTGCATCAGAGTTTAAACACTCGGACACTTTTTTGGACCCTCTTGCATGATGGCAGATTTGTAATTATGGTGTTTACTTGCCATTTCTCGTGCATTACGGTTTGAACACTCGGACACTTATTCGGACCCTCTTGCATGATGGCAGATATGTAATTACGGTGTTTATTTTCCATTTCTCTTCCATTAGGGTATAAATACTCGGACACTTATTCAGACCCTCTCGCTTGATGGCAGATATGTAATTATGTGGTTTACTTGCCATTTCTCAAGCATTAGGTTAAACATTCGGACACATCTTTGGACCCTCTTGCATCATGCCAGATATGTAATTATGTTGCTTACTTGCCATTTCTCAAGCATTAGGGTTTAAACACTCGGACACTTATTTGGACCCTCTTGCTTGATGCCAGATTTGTAATTACGGTGTTTACTTGTCGTTTCTCATGCATTAGGGTTTAAACACTTGGACACTTATTTGGACCCTCTTGCATGATGGCAGATATGCAATTATGTTGTTTACTTGCCATTTCTCGTGCATTAGGCTTAAACACTTGGACACTTATTCGGACCCTCTTGCATGATGGCAGATAAGTAATTATGGTGATTATTTTGGCATTTCTCGTGCATTAGGGTTTAAACACTCGGACATTTATTCGGACCCTCTTGCAGGATGGTAGACATGAATTAAGGTGTTTACTTGTCATTTCTCATGCATTAGGGTTTAAACACTCGGACACTTATTTGCACCCTCTTGCACGATGGCAGATATGTAATTATGGTGTTTACTTGCCATTTCTCATGCATTAGGGTTTAAACGCTCGGACACTTATTCGGACCCTCTTGCATGGTGGCAGATATGTAATTATGGTGTTTATTTGCCATTTCTCTTGCATTAGGGTATAAATACTCGGACACTTATTCAGACCCTCTCGCTTGATTGCAGATATGTAATTATGTTCTTTACTTGCCATTTCTCGAGCATTAGGGTTTAAACACTCGGACACTTATTCGGACCCTCTTGCATAATGCCAGATATGTAATTATGGTGTTTAATCGCCATTTGTCATGCTTTAGGGTTTAAACACTCGGACACTTATTCGGACCCTCTTACATGATGGCAGATATGTAATTGTGGTGTTTACTTGCCATTTCACATGTATTACGGTATAAATACTCGGACACTTATTCAGACCCTCCCGCTTGATGGCAGATATGTAATTATGTTGTTTACTTGCAATTTCTCAAGCATTAGGGTTTAAACACTCAGACACTTAATCGGACCCTCTTGCATGATGCCAGATATGTAATTATGTTGTTTCATCGCCATTTGTCGTGCATTAGGGTTTAAACACTCGGACACTTATTCGGACCCTCTTGCATGATGGCAGATATGTAATTATGGTGTTTATTTGCCATTTCTCAAGCATTAGGGTTTAACACACTCGGACACTTATTCGGACCCTCTTGCATTACGGCAGATATGTAAGTATGGTGTTTAATCGCCATTCCTCATGCATTAGGATTTAAACAGTCGGACACTTATTCCGACCCTCTTACATGATGGCAGATATGTAATTATGGTGTTTACTTGCCATTTCTCATGTATAAGGGTTTAAACACTCCAACACTTATTCGAACCCTCTTCCATGATGGCAACTATGTAATTACAGTGTTTATTTGCCATTTGTCATGCATTAGGGTTTAAACACTCGGACACTTATTCGGACCCTCTTGCATGATGGCACATATGTATTTATGGTGTTTACTTGCCATTTCTCATGCATTAGGGTTTAAACACTCGGACACTTATTCCGACCCTCTTGCATGATGGCAGATATGTAATTATGTTGTTTACTTGTCATTTCTCACGCATTAGGGTTTAAATACTCGGGCACTTATTCGGACCCCCTTGGACGATGGCAGATAGGTAATTATGGTGTTTATTTGCCATTTCTCTTGCATTAGGTTATAAATACTCGGACACTTATTCTGACCCTCTTGCATGATAGCAGATTTGTAATTATGGTGTTTACTTGCCATTTCTCATGCATTAGGGTTTAAACACTCGGACACATATTCCGACCCTCTTGCCTGATGGCAGATATGTAATTGTGGTGTTTACTTGCCATTTCTCATGTATTAGCGTTTAAACACTCGGACACTTTTTCAGACCCTCTTACATGATGGCAGATATGTAATTATGGTGTTTATTTGCCATTTCTCATGCATTTGGGTTTAAACACTCGGACACCTATTCGGACCCTCTTGCGTGATGGCAGATATGTAATTGTGGTGTGTACTTGTCATTTCTTTTGCATCAGAGTTTAAACACTCGGACACTTTTTTGGACCCTCTTGCATGATGGCAGATTTGTAATTATGGTGTTTACTTGCCATTTCTCATGCATTACGGTTTAAACACTCGGACACTTATTCGGACCCTCTTGCATGATGGCACATATGTAATTACAGTGTTTATTTGCCATTTCTCTTGCATTAGGGTATAAATACTCGGACACTTATTTAGACCCTCTCGCTTGATGGCAGATATGTAATTATGTGGTTTACTTGCCATTTCTCAAGCATTAGGTTAAACACTCGGACACATCTTTGGACCGTCTTGCATGATGCCAGATATGTAATTATGTTGCTTACTTGCCATTTCTCAAGCATTAGGGTTTAAACACTCGGACACTTATTTGGACCCTCTTGCTTGATGCCAGATATGTAATTACGGTGTTTACTTGTCATTTCTCATGCTTTAGGGTTTAAACACTTGGACACTTATTTGGACCCTCTTGCATGATGGCAGATATGCAATTATGTTGTTTACTTGCCATTTCTCGTGCATTATGCTTAAACACTTGGACACTTATTTGGACCCTCTTGCATGATGGCAGATAAGTAATTATGGTGATTATTTTGGCATTTCTCGTGCATTAGGGTTTAAACAGTCGGACATTTATTCGGACCCTCTTGCATGATGGTAGACATGAATTAAGGTGTTTACTTGTCATTTCTCATGCATTAGGGTTTAAACACTTGGACACTTATTTGCACCCTCTATCATGATGGCAGATATGTAATTATGGTGTTTACTTGCCATTTCTCATGCATTAGGGTTGAAACACTCGAACACTTAATCGGACCCTCTTGCATGATGCCAGATATGTAATTATGGTGTTTAATCGCCATTTGTCATGCTTTAGGGTTTAAACACTCGGACACTTATTCGGACCCTCTTACATGATGACAGATATGTAATTGTGGTGTTTACTTGCCATTTCACATGCATTACGGTATAAATACTCGGACACTTATTCAGACCCTCCCGCTTGATGGCAGATATGTAATTATGTTGTTCACTTGCCATTTCTCAAGCATTAGGGTTTAAACACTCAGACACTTATTCGGACCCTCTTGCATGATGCCAGATATGTAATTAGGCTGTTTCATCGCCATTTGTCGTGCATTAGGGTTTAAACACTCGGACACTTATTCGAACCCTCTAGCATGATGGCAGATATGTAATTATGGTGTTTATTTGCCATTTCTCTTGCATTAGGGTATAAATACTCTGACACTTATTCAGACCCTCTCGCTTGATGGCAGATATGTGATTATGTTATTTACTTTCCATTTCTCAACCATTAGGGTTTAAACACTCGGACACTTATTCAGACCCTCTTGCACGATGACATATATGAAGTTATGGTGTTTAATTGCCATTTCTCTTGCATTGGGGTATAAACACTTGGACACTTATTCAGACCCTCTCGCATGATGGCAGGTTTGTAATTATGTGGTTTATTTGCCATTTCTCAAGCATTAGGTTTTAAACACTCAGACACTTATTCGGACCCTCTTGCATGATGCCAGATATGTAATTATGGTGTTTAATCGCCATTTGTCTTGCATTAGGGTTTAAACACTTGGACACTTATTCGGACCCTCTTGCACGATGACATATATGAAGTTATGGTGTTTAATTGCCATTTCTCTTGCATTGGGGTATAAATACTCGGACACTTATTCAGACCCTCTCGCATGATGGCAGGTTTGTAATTATGTGGTTTATTTGCCATTTCTCAAGCATTAGGTTTTAAACACTCAGACACTTATTCGGACCCTCTTGCATGATGCCAGATATGTAATTATGGTGTTTAATCGCCATTTGTCATGCATTAGGGTTTAAACACTCGAACACTTATTGAGACCCTCTTGCATGATGGCAGATATGTAAATATGGTGTTTACTTGCCGTTTCTCATGCATTAGGGTTTAAACACTCGGACACTTATTCCGACCCTCTTGCATGGTGGCAGGTATGTAATTATGTTGTTTACTTGTCATTTCTCATGCATTAGGGTTTATAGACTCGGGCACTTATTCGGACCCTCTTGGATGATGGCAGATATGTAATTATGGTATTTATTTGCCATTTCTCTTGCATTAGGTTATAAACAATCGGACATTTATTCCGACCCTCTTGCATGATGGCGGATATGTAATTATGGTGTTTACCTGTCATTTCTCATGCATTAGGTTTTAAACACTCGGACACTTATTTGGACCCTCTTGCATGATGGCAGATATGTAATTATGGTGTTTACTTGCCATTTCTCATGCATTAGGGTTTAAACACTCGGACACTTATTCGGACCCTCTTCCATGATGGCAGATATGTAATTATGGTGTTTATTTGCCATTTCTCTTGCATTGGGGTATAAATACTCTGACACTTATTCAGACCGTCTCGCTTGATGGCAGATATGTAATTATGTAAATTACTTGCCATTTCTCAAGCATTAGGGTTTAAACACTCGGACACTTATTCGGACCCTCTTACGTGATGCCAGATATGTAATTATGGTGTTTAATTGCCATTTGTCTTGCTTTAGGGTTTAAACACTTGGACACTTATTCGGACCCTCTTGCACGATGACAGATATGTAGTTATGGTGTTTATTTGCCATTTCTCTTGCACTGGGGTATAAATACTCGGACACTTATTCAGACCCTCTCGCATGATGGCAGGTTTGTAATTATGTTGTTTACTTGCCATTTCTCAAGCATTAGGTTTTAAACACTCAGACACTTATTCGGACCCTCTTGCATGATGCCAGATATGTAATTATGGTGTTTAATCGCCATTTGTCATGCATTAGGGTTTAAACACTCGAACACTTATTCAGACCCTCTTGCATGATGGCAGATATGTAATTATGGTGTTTACTTGCCATTTCTCATGTATTAGGGTTTAAACACTCGGACACTTATTCCGACCCTCTTGCATGGTGACAGATATGTAATTATGTTGTTTACTTGTCATTTCTCATGCATTAGGGTTTAAAGACTCGGGCACTTATTCAGACCCTCTTGGTTGATGGCAGATATGTAATTATGGTATTTATTTTCCATTTCTCTTGCATTAGGTTATAAACAATCGGACATTTATTCCGACCCTCTTGCATGATGGCGGATATGTAATTATGGTGTTTACCTGTCATTTCTCATACATTAGGGTTTAAACACTCGGAAACTTATTCCGACCCTCTTGCACGATGGCAGATATGTAATTATGTTATTTACTTGTCATTTATCATGCATTAGGGTTTAAATACTCGGACACTTATTCGGACCCTCATGGACGATGGCAGACAGGTAATTTTGGTGTTTACTTGCCATTTCTCATGCATTAGGGTTTAAACACTCGAAAACATATTCCGACCCTCTTGCCTGATGGCAGATATATAACTATGGTGTTTACTTGCCATTTCTCATGCATTAGGGTTTAAACACTCGAAAACATATTCCGACCCTCTTGCCTGATGGCAGATATATAACTATGGTGTTTACTTGCCATTTCTCATGCATTAGGGTTTAAACACTCGAAAACATATTCCGACCCTCTTGCCTGATGGCAGATATATAACTATGGTGTTTACTTGCCATTTCTCATGCATTAGGGTTTAAACACTCGAAAACATATTCCGACCCTCTTGCCTGATGGCAGATATATAACTATGGTGTTTACTTGCCATTTCTCATGCATTAGGGTTTAAACACTCGAAAACATATTCCGACCCTCTTGCCTGATGGCAGATATATAACTATGGTGTTTACTTGCCATTTCTCATGCATTAGGGTTTAAACACTCGAAAACATATTCCGACCCTCTTGCCTGATGGCAGATATATAACTATGGTGTTTACTTGCCATTTCTCATGCATTAGGGTTTAAACACTCGAAAACATATTCCGACCCTCTTGCCTGATGGCAGATATATAACTATGGTGTTTACTTGCCATTTCTCATGCATTAGGGTTTAAACACTCGAAAACATATTCCGACCCTCTTGCCTGATGGCAGATATATAACTATGGTGTTTACTTGCCATTTCTCATGCATTAGGGTTTAAACACTCGAAAACATATTCCGACCCTCTTGCCTGATGGCAGATATATAACTATGGTGTTTACTTGCCATTTCTCATGCATTAGGGTTTAAACACTCGAAAACATATTCCGACCCTCTTGCCTGATGGCAGATATATAACTATGGTGTTTACTTGCCATTTCTCATGCATTAGGGTTTAAACACTCGAAAACATATTCCGACCCTCTTGCCTGATGGCAGATATATAACTATGGTGTTTACTTGCCATTTCTCATGCATTAGGGTTTAAACACTCGAAAACATATTCCGACCCTCTTGCCTGATGGCAGATATATAACTATGGTGTTTACTTGCCATTTCTCATGCATTAGGGTTTAAACACTCGAAAACATATTCCGACCCTCTTGCCTGATGGCAGATATATAACTATGGTGTTTACTTGCCATTTCTCATGCATTAGGGTTTAAACACTCGAAAACATATTCCGACCCTCTTGCCTGATGGCAGATATATAACTATGGTGTTTACTTGCCATTTCTCATGCATTAGGGTTTAAACACTCGAAAACATATTCCGACCCTCTTGCCTGATGGCAGATATATAACTATGGTGTTTACTTGCCATTTCTCATGCATTAGGGTTTAAACATTCGGACACTTCTTTGGACCCTCTTGCATGATGGCAGGTATGTAATTGCGTTGTTTACTTGCCATTTCTCATGCATTTGGGTTTAAACACTCGGAGACTTATTCGGACCCTCTTGCATGATAGCAGATATGTAATTATAGTGTTTATTTGCCATTTGTCATGCATTAGGGTTTAAACACTCAGACACTTATTTGGACCCTCTTGCATGATGGCAGATATGTAATTATGGTGTTTAATCGCCATTTCTCATGCATTAGGGTTTAAGGACTCGGGCACTTAGTCGGACCCTCTTGGATGATGGCAGATATGTAATTATGGTATTTATTTTCCATTTCTCTTGCATTTGGTTATAAACAATCGGACATTTATACCGACCCTCTTGCGTGATGGCGGATATGTAATTATGGTGTTTACCTGTCATTTCTCATGCATTAGGGTTTAAACACTCGGACACTTATTCCGACCCTCTTGCATGATGGCAGATATGTAATTATGTTGTTTACTTGTCATTTATCATGCATTAGGGTTTAAATACTTGGACACATGTTCGGACCCTCTTGGACGATGGCAGATAGGTAATTTTGGTGTTTACTTGCCATCTCTCATTCATTAGGGTTTAAACACTCGGACACTTATTCGGACCCTCTTGGATGATGGTAGATACGTAATTATGGTGTTTATTTGCCATTTCTCCTCAATTAGGTTATAAATACTCGGACACTTATTCAGACCCTCTTGCATGATGGCAGATATGTAATTATGTTGTTTACTTGCCATTTCTCATGCATTAGGGTTTAAACACTCGGACACTTATTCGGACCCTCTTGCATGATGGCAGATATGTATTTATTGTGTTTAATCGCCATTTGTCATGCATTAGGGTTTAAACACTCGGACACTTATTCGGACCCTCTTGCATGGTAGCAGATATGTAATTATAGTGTTTATTTGCCATTTCTCATGCATTCGGGTTTAAACACTCGGAAACTTATTCGGACCCTCTTGCATGATGGCAGATATGTAATTATGGTGTTTACTTGCCATTTCTCATGTATTAGGGTTTAAACCCTCTAACACTTATTCGGACCCTCTTGCACGCGGGAAACTATGTAATTATGGTGTTTATTTGCCATTTTTCATGCATTAGGGTTTAAACACTCGGACACTTATTCGGACCACCTTGCATGATGGCAGATATGTAATTATGATGTTTAGTTGCCATTTCTCTTCCATTAGGGTAACAGTTCTCGGACACTTATTCCGACCCTCTTGCTTGATGGCAGATATGTAATTATGGTGTTTACTCGTCATTTCTCATGCATTAGGGTTCAAACACTCGGAGACTTATTCGGACCCCCTTGCATGATGGCAAATATGTAATTATGGTGTTTATTTGCCATTTCTCTTGCATTAGGGTATAAATACTCGGACACTTATTCAGACCCTCTCGCTTGATGGCAGATATGTAATTATGTTTTTTACTTGCCATTTCTCAAGCATTAGGGTTTAAACTGTCGGACACTTATTCGGACCCTCTTGCATGATGGCAGACATGTAATTATGGTGTTTAATCGCCATTTGTCATGCATTAGGGTTTAAACACTCGGACACTTATTCGGACCCTCTTGCATGATGACAGATTTGTAACTATGTTGTTTATTTGCCATTTCTCATGCATTAGGGTTTAATGACTCGGGCACTTAGTCGGACCCTCTTGGATGATGGCAGATATGTAATTATGGTATTTATTTTCCATTTCTCTTGCATTTGGTTATAAACAATCGGACATTTATTCCGACCCACTTGCATGATGGCGGATATGTAATTATGGTGTTTACTTGCCATTTCTCATGCATAAGGGTTTAAACACTTGGACACTTATTCAAACCCTCTTGCTTGATGGCAGATATGTAATTACGATGT
>NW_021025386.1:3978817-3998207 GCF_004153795.1 Camellia sinensis
AGAGAGAGATCTCGGCACATTGGCCTGGCCAACTCCCTCCTGCACTGCGGAATATCATCCGGTAAGGGTACTTCCTGCCTCGCAGGCCTACCACCGCCTAGCACCTCTTCCTCGTCCTGACATCCTATAAAGGTAATACAGAACATTAGCACATTCACAATGTGCCAAAACTAAACACCACGTCCTAATGCACGGACAGCAGTAATTCACTCACATAAACACATAAGCACTTACGAATTTCATTTCCGAAATATGATAGTCCGAGGCGTTACTAGAGTTCCGGTTAGAAACAGCATTGATCAAGTTTTTCCAACAAGACTCCCAGAAACCCAAGGATCCAATCAACATCCTAGAAAACTACATTCCATACCACATAGTCACATAAGCATGTTATCATTAAGCCACATAGCATATGACACTATATCTAAGTCTCTATCAAGCGAGACAAACCCATTGTGATCCTAATCACTTCCCATGTACCAAAGTATTCGAACCCGGTACGCTCTGATACCAAGTGTTGGTGTAACGCCCTCAAAATAATAACATTAATCCATCAATATAGACATGCATTGATATATAAAAGTTCCACATTCTTCTATTCATTAGAGTTTCATTACAAAAGTATTACATGTTAACAACAAAAGCAAATGCCCTACGGGCTTACAGCTTTCCAAGTTAACACTTGGTTACAACAAAAGAGTGCTAACTCATTTACACATTAAGCCCTTGGCTTGGATATACATGTAATACATCAAAGAAATAAAACGACAAAAGTCCACCTGCCTCTAGCCTCCCAAGCTATGTCCTTGGAGGTGGCATGCTACCTGTACCTGAAAATGATATTCCTATATAGGGTGAGCCACAGCCTAGCAGAGATATACTAAACCAATTATGAACGATGACTAAAAGATTAGCAATTGATAGATGGCTAATACCGATACATCCACATATATCTCATCACAGTTTCATAACATACAAGTCTATGTTACTTTTCATTCTCCACCTTTATTTAGTAGATAAGTATATTAGCTATATCAACATATCAATAGATAAACATATCACGCATCAACAGATAAGCATATAAGCTATATCCACACTTCACTAGACAAGCATATGAGCTGTATTTACACTTCTCAAAGATAAGCCTATGAGCTGTATCTTCACTTCTCTAGACAAGCATATGAGCTGGATCTACGAAGTTCATCCCCCATCTCCTCCCAACACTATCCGGTTTAGAGGTACATCCCACATCTTCCCCTAAACCGCAGAGTACATCCCCCATCTCCTCCTCTATACACAATGCATATAAACACAAAGGTTCTATACACAATCAATTAATACATAAAATTAATGTATTCAATCCACCGTCATACTCTATGACACATTCAATCGATTAGTTTTAGTTTGCCTAATCATCATGCATTGTCTACAACAATCACGACTATCCTCCACCGATAGCCCAAAGCAGTTATTTCTAAACAGAAAATAAATGCACAAATGGATATTAAATCAACATTTCAACTAGGTGAGTGATAAATAATCCAACTACACCCTTTAACCCCTTCCCTTTCCAATTTCCACATTCTCAATTCAATTCCTCATTTCCAACAATTAATTATACAAATTAATCAGTCAATACAATTAGGGCATTTTCCATAATCTACATTTCAACCCTTAGGTTCCACTTTCATTAATGTCGTAACATTTATTTCACTTTTTTCATGCCAAACATGCATCTAGGCTTTATGTAGCTAAAACCCCAACTTTTGTAAATTTACACAAAGGCCCCAAACCTTCACGAAATTACCAAACCAACCCCAACATCTCAAAACACTAAAATTTAAAGACAAAACTCATAGAGAGGAGTAGGATATCCCTACCTCAAAGTTTGAGCTCCAATGGCGATGAAGACCAAAACCAAAATGCTTCAAATTCTGAAATTTTCAGATTAAAATGTAGCCCTCGACGATCAACGCAACTTTCGTAAAGACCAAAAGTGAGCAAACAACTCCTACTAGATTAAATCTAAGAGAGAAGGGCCGGTTTTAGAGTGAGAAGCTCTGAAAATGGCTTTTTGGAAAAGTAAGAGAGAGAAAAGATTTTGAAAAAGTGATCCAAAAGTTGGATCTCGGATTTATATAAAGTCGCCCCGCTCGAGCGTCAAACTCCCCGCTCGAGCGACACTCACAGACTCCCGCTCGAGCTCCGGATGCACACTCCCAGCACTTTTGCAGACAGGTCTCCCGCTCGAGCGTCCAACTCCCTGCTCGAGCGACACTCACACAACCCCGCTCGAGCGGCCAATCCCACGCTCAAGCGTCGAACAGTGCACAGGAAATACTGGATGGGTGAAACTCCCGCTCGAGCGCCAAAACCCCCGCTCGAGCGGACAGGTCAAAATCTGGGCAACTAGTTTTGGTTTCTAAACTCAACCAACCTGTAACAAACCTGCCCAACACATCCTATAACTCAAATACAAAGTAAGAAAGGATGTACACCAAGTAATAATCAACTACTATCATCCACGGACACATGTCCGGATCTCTGTACAACAAGAGTAAACCCGGGATCGCTATAGGTTTCTTGAATGAACTTCCATTTTTAATTTTCTGCCACTTCCAGTTTTAATTTTATTCGACTTCCATTTTTATTCAGGTCATTTTTCTATTCAACTTCCTTTTTTATTTAATTTCCAAATAGATCGTTAAGGTATAGTGGTTTCTTAAATGAACTTCCAATTTTAATTTTCCGCGACTTCCATTTTTATTTCTTTTCAACTTCCTTTTTTATTTAATTTCCAAATAGATCGTTAAGGTATAGTGGTTTCTGGATTGAATTTCAATTTTTAATTCTATGCAACTTTCACTTTTATTTTTTTTCAACTTCCATTTTTATTCAATTTACTTTTCTATTAAACTTCCTTTTTTTATTTAATTTCCAAATAGATCGTTAAGGTATATTGGTTTCTTGAATGAGCTTCCAATTATAATTTTCTGCAACTTCCATTTTTATTCAAGTTATTTTTCTATTCAACTTCCTTTTTTATTTAATTTCCAAATAGATCGTTAAGGTATCGTGGTTTCTTGAATGAACTTCCATTTTTAATTTTTTGCAACTTCCATTTTTTTTTTATTTAACTTCCTTTTTTATTCAAGATTATTTTCTACTCAACATCCTTTTTTATTTAATTTCCAAATAGATCGTTAAGGTATAGTGGTTTCTTGAATTAACTTCCATTTTTAATTTTATGCAACTTTCATTTTTGTTTTTTTTCAATTTCCATTTTTATTCAATTTACTTTTCTGTTAAACTTCCTTTTTTATTTAATTTCCAAATAGATCGTTAAGGTATAGTGGTTTCTGGATTGAACTTCCATTTTTAATTTTAAGCAACTTTCATTTTTCTTTTTATTCAACTTCCGTTTTTATTCAATTTACTTGTCTATTAAAGTTTTTTTTTATTTAATTTCCAAATAGATCGTTAAGGTATAGTGGTTTCTTGAATGAACTTCCATTTTTAATTTTCTGCAACTTCCACTTTTATTTCTATTCAACTTCTTTTTTTATTCAAGTTTCTTTTCTATTCAACTACCTTTTTTATTTAATTTCTAAATAGATTGTTAAGGTATAGTGGTTCTTAAATTAAGTTCCAAATTTTTTAATTTTCTGCAACTTCCATTTTTATTTTAACTTCCATTTTTATTCAAGTTACTTTTCTATTCAACTTCCTTTTTTATTTAATTTTCAAATAGATCGTTAAGGTATAGTGGTTTCTATGAATGAACTTCCATTTTTAATTTTTCATATCGACTTCCATTTTTATTCAAGTTCTTTTCATTCAACTTCCTTTTTTATTTAATTTCCAAATAGATCGTTAAGGTATAGTGGTTTCTTGAATGAACTTCCATTTTAATTTTTGCAACTTCCATTTTTATTTTATTCACTTCATTTTATTCAAGTTCTTTTCTATCAACTTCCTTTTTTATTTATTTCCAAATAGTCGTAAGGTATAGTGGTTTTCTTAATTGAACTTCCATTTTTAATTTTAATGTAATTCATTTTCTATTTTTATTCACTTTCATTTTATTCAAGTTATTTTTTCTATTCAACTTCCTTTTTTATTTAATTTCCAAATAGATCGTTAAGGTATAGTGGTTTCTTAATGAACTTCCATTTTTAATTTTCTGCGCAACTTCCATTTTTATTTTTATTACTTCCATTTTTAATTCATTTCATTTTCTTCAACTTCCTTTTTTATTTAATTTCCAAATAAGATCGTTAAGGTATAGTGGTTTTGGCATGCAACTTCATTTTTTAATTTTTTCTGCAACTTCCATTTTATTCAATTTACTTTTCTATTAAACTTCCTTTTTTATTTAATTTCCAAATAGATCGTTAAGGTATAGTGGTTTCTTGAATGAACTTCCATTTTAATTTTCTGGCAACTTCCATTTTAAGTTTCAAGGGTTATAATATTTAACAGGGGTTGTGCTACAAATGCTTGATAGTCCCCTAGCAGTACGGACTTTCAAGATTGTGCTACAATGCTGTGAAGTCCCCATCACGTACGGACTTTCAAGATTGTGCTAACAAATGTTATAGTCCCCTAGCATGTACGGACTTTCAAGATTGTCATTCAAAATAAGCTAATCTTGATATACAAAATTAGGGCATCCCATTTCATATGCTTCACAAAATACTTTTCCAAAACACAAGGCAACTTGTATCCAAACTAATAACAAAACTTTATTAAAAAATACCACTCACAAAGCTCTTCAGACGTCCCGGGTCAGGCAAGCTCCAGTCCCTATCAAACACAGGCAAGTTTGTTGGAATGCACTTCTCAAAAACAAGTCTTAGCATTGTATGCAAATGACCTACGGCAATTCGTTCAACAGGCTAAGTGAAATCGAACACAACACAGTTTCTCATTCTGGAAAACATGCTGGGCGACTTACCGGTCTAGGCGAGGTTCCACACACCTCCTTGCCGAAGGTGTTGCCTCGATGGCCACATTCAAGGAAATGAGGTCAGGAAAATTTGGGTTTCCCTCTCTTGAAGAACATGTCGAACATGAAGAACATGAACATGAGAGGATGAATGCAAGATCATAATTTGCTATTACAAAAATCTGAGATTTCATGCTATTGAATTCAAAAAACATGGACCTGGGCACCCATACTCGAGATCTTATGGAAACAAACACAAAAGCAATGAACCTTAATGCAAACTTTCGATCAAACAAGGCTTTTATTCAAGAAACACATGAATACTACTTTTCTCTTTCTTAAAACCAAACTTTCAATCAATGCATGGCTTGCAAATCAGGTTTGATCATGCAATGCAGCTAGATGATTAACAAGGACTACAAGAGTAGGTCAAGGAATCTAACCTTTAATACACGAATCTACGGTTAGATCTCTAAGAATCAAGCTCGAAGATCCACTCCTTCCTCTAAAACTCCTTCTAGAGCTTCTCTCTCATAAGGCAAAAGATATGATACAAAATGATAGGTTCTACTCACTGCCGGCTGATTTAACACTCAGCTCGGACACGTTGGCACGACTGGTTGGTTCTCCCCGAAAAGGTGGCTGACAGGCCAGACAGAGTATGGCGGAAAGGGGTGTTAACAAGTAAAGCGCATGGCACTCTGACAAGGTTACTGACATCGGGTGAAAACATCGGCTCCGGTAGGTGAGGTATCTATGATCTCGTTAGGACGGACAACAACTTGGCCTAGCTCGTGCCACACCTTGCCTAGATTGTGCCACACCTCGTCTAGGTCGCACCAATCCGGAACAAGATCACTCGGGCTCAAGGTTAACATTATCGCGTCCTAGATGATACACCTCTCTGGCCTAGATGATACACCTCTCGGCCTGATGATACACCCCGGCCTAGGAAAATGACATCTCGACAATATGCCAGGACGAAGTAGGGGTTCAACCAAAGTGGTTTTAAGGTGGTTCTGGCTTTAAGGTGACCTTGGCTAGACTCACCAGAAAAGAACAAGACTCAACAAGTAAATTTCACATAAGTACAAACCAAGACAAAAATCTCATTCTAGCAAAGACAAGTCAAGAAAATTCACTACTGCAACTTAGCAAAACAAGATTATACAAATGCTCATGCCCGAGGCTAAGGTGAGGAATGAGGGTCACTACAGTCTACCCTCCTTAGAGAAGTTTGGTCCCCAAACTTCAGTTATCTTGCTCTACAAATAACTCCGGATAGCGGATTTTTATTTCCTCTTCCTTTTCCCATGTAGCCTCCTTGCCATAATGCCCCTCCCATTCGATCTTTACCATTGGTATCGATTTGTTTCTCAACTGCCGCTCTTGCCTGTCAATAATTCTCATCGGCCTTTTCTCGTAGCCTAAATCTTCATTAACCACAATCTCAGAATAATCAATCACATGCAGTGGATCTCGGATATATTTCTTCAACATCGAAACATGAAACACGTTGTGAACTTGGCTTAATTCTAGCGGCAGGGCAAGCCTGTAGGCAACAGGGTTGACCTTCTCAAGAATCCCAAATGACCCAATATATTGAGGTGCTAATTTACCCTTCTTCCCAAATCTTGAAACCCCTGTCGTCGGCGAGATCTTCAAAAATACATGATCGCCAGTCTCAAATTCTAATTCCCTCCTTCTCTGGTCGGCATAACTCTTCTGCAGGCTCTGTGCGGTTTTAATCCTTTATTGAATGAGCTTAATCTTGTCGGTTGTAACTCGAACCAGTTCGGGACCAATCAAGGCTTTATCTCCCACTTCAGTCTAACATATCGGCGACCTGCACTTCCTTCCATACAAAGCTTCATATGGTGCCATGCCAATGCTGGCTTGATAACTGTTGTTGTAGGCGAATTCTACTAACGGTAGATGTACTTCCCAATTTCCCTTGAAATCTAACACACATAGTCTGAGCATATCTTCGAGTGTCTGAATCGTTCTTTCTGTTTGTCCATCGATCTGGGGATGAAATGCTGTGCTAAACTTCAACTCGGTTCCCAAAGCCCTTTGTAAACTCTGCCAAAATCTAGAAACAAACTTCAAATCTCGGTCTGACACTATGGACATGGGCACTCCATGAAGCTTCACAATCTCATTCATATACAGTCCAGCAAGCCGGTCAGCATTGAATGTAGTCTTGACAGGCAAAAAGTGTGCTGACTTAGTAAATCTGTCAACTATAACCCAAATTGAGTTCATACCTTTTTGCGTCCTTGGCAAACCAATCACAAAATCCATAGAGATATCTTCCCATTTCCACTCAAGGATTGACAAGGGTTGAAGAAGTCCTGCTGGCCTCTGTTGTTCTGCTTTCACTTGCTGACAACATAGACACGGGGATACAAACTCGGCTATTTCCCTTTTCATATTTGACCACCAGAAAGTCTGCTTCACATCTTGGTACATCTTGGTGCTTCCCGGATGAACGGCAAATTTGGAGCTATGGGCTTCCTGCAAAATCTTCCTTTTCAACTCTGGGATGTCGGCCACGCACAATCTCCCTTCAAACTTAAGCACTCGATTTTCAATGGTGTACCCTGGCCTTGGCTTGGTGACAAATTCATCAATTACCTTCTTGAGGAACTTATCCTCCATCTGTCTGGTCTTCACTTCCTCAATTATGGTCGGCTCTACTGAAATCATTGCCAGGCACGCCAAACTTCCAACTAAGTTCTTGCTCAACGCGTCGGCTATGGAGTTTGCCTTACCTGGATGGTACTGAATCTGCATGTCGTAGTCCTTTAATAGTTCAAGCCATCTTTTCTGTCTCATATTCAATTCCTTTTTAGTGAACAAGTACTTCAGACTTTTGTGGTCTATGAAAACTTGGCAAGAAGTTCCATACAAGTAATGGCGCCATATCTTTAAAGCAAAGACCACGGCTGCCAGTTCCAAATCATGGGTAGGATAATTCTTTTCACTGGGTTTTAACTGACGAGATGCGTATGCTATAACCTTACCTCTTTGCATTAACACACAGCCCAACCCCTTATGTGAAGCATCACTATAAATCTGAAATTCTTCCTTGCCTGACGTTAAAGCAAGTATCGGCGCTATAACCAACCTCGTCTTTAACTCTTGGAAAGCGGACTCCCTATCCTTGGTCCATTCATACGCCACTCCTTTCTAAGTTAGTTGTGTCAGCGGTACTGCAATCCTTTAAAAATCCTTCACAAATTTCCTGTAATAGCCAGCCAAACCCAGAAAACTACGAATCTCGGATACATTAGTCGGTGTCGGCCAATTCACAACGGCTTCAATCTTACTTGGATCGACTGAAATACCTTCTTCGTGTAACAACCCTCATTTTGACTGTGTCATACTTGCTTACAATTATGGATGATCTTGTATTAATATTTGCGGTTGCAAACCTTGTCTTGTTTTGCTTGAATGATTGCTTGCATGCTTTGTTCTTGACGGGTGTGTTGCCGAGGTCATCTTAGGCTTCGACACCTTCGAGACCTTTATCACTTAGAACTATCTTGGAACCCCATTGGTTGACCTCCATCTTCGCCCTGGCATATTGGCTGAGATGTCATCATCTAGGCCGAGGTGGGCGTTGCCTAGGCCGAGATGTGCATCATCTGGGCCGAGATGTTAATATCTAGGCATTCTAGATCCTTGATCCTTGCATGAGTGATTTTGTTCCCGGAATGGTATGACCTAGACCGAGGTGTGGCACATCTAGGCCAAGGTGTGGCACAGTTTAGTCAAGTGTTGTCCTTCCAAGCCGATGTCCTTGCCCTTTGATTTCCGGAATCTTGTTGTTAGCCGATGTCGTTTCTTGCCGGTGTGTTTGTGCCGCCCAGCTTGCTGAGTACGCTTTGTCTCGGTCTTGTCTTGTCAAGTCAGTCACCTTTTTGAGTTGAGCGAATCAGCCGATGCCACGTGTCCCGACAGAGGGATTAAGTCAGTGTTTGCCGTGTGAAGCATATCATTTTTGTATCAATCTTGCCTTTTTAGAGAGAGAAGCTCTAGTCAGAAGGAGGAGAAGTTTGAGCTAGAGAGGGTGACTTTCAAGCTTGATCGTTGGAGCTTGAACCGTTAGATTCCAGTTTTAAGGTCAGAATCTTAACCTACTCTGGCTGTTCTTATTGATCATCTAGCTTCATTGCACGATCGAACCTATTCGGCACGTCATGCATTGATTTGAAATCGATTTTAGAAAGAGAAAACGGTTTTCTTGAGCTTTTGGGAGAAAAGCCTTGTTTGATCCAAAAGTTTGCTTTAAAGCTCATGTTTTTGTGTGTGTTTTGATAAGATCCTTAAATGGGTACCCAGATCCATGTTCTTGAATTCATAGCATGAAGTCTCAGCTGTTGTAATAGCAAGTTTCGATCTATGCATTCATCTTCCTCATGTTCATGTTCTTTAAGTTCTTTATGCTCATGTTCTTCATGTTTATCAAGAGGGAAACCCAGATTTTTCCCGACTTCACTTTTGAATGTGGCCATCGAGGCTACGCCTCGGCAAGGAGGTGTGGGACCTCGCCTAGACCTGGTAGTTACCAAGCATGCTCTTCCAAGGATAAGAAACTGTACTTTGATTTGATTGACTTAGTTTTGAAGAATGTCGAGGTCATTTGCATGTAAGCTAGACTCGTTTTGAGTAGTGCATTCAATGGACTTTGCCATGTGTTTGTCAGGACTTGGACTTGCCTTGACCCCGTCGTTTGAAGAACTAGGTGAGTGGTATTTTTAATAAAGCTATGTTATACGTTTTGATAAAGACTTTGCTTTGCTTTGTTTTGAAAGTGTTATTAAGCATGAATAATTGTCCCTGTTTTGTATATCAAGTATGATCTTGTCTTGATGACCTTCTCGGAAAGTCCCTTGTGCTGGAGGACTCTAAACTTTCGCAGCACATCTCGTTTTGAAAGTCCCTTGTGCTAGAGGACTCTAAACTTTCGCAGCACACATTGTTTTGAAAGTCCCTTGTGCTGGAGGACTCTAAACTTTCGCAGCACCCTTGATTTGTACTCTAGTGTTAAAGGGCTACGGGCCATTGTAACATAGGTCCCTCGTGCTGGAGGACTCTAAACGTTCGCAGCACATCTTGCCTTGATAGTCCCTTGTGCTAGAGGACTCTAAACTTTTGTAGCACCATTGTTCGAGATGCCCCTCTTGCTTCGTCTTGTTTTGCCACGGGCGGTTTGCCGTGTGGATACGTTTGCTGGAATGTTATTATTTGCAATATGTGGTGCTAGTAAGTGTCCCTTGAAGCTTTGAAGATCTGTTAGTTGGACGAGGTCCATTCCTTGTTATATATATAAAGTTTTGACTTGTATTGTTTTGAGAGGACTTCGGCTGTTATTCATGCAAACCCTTTATTATTTATACCATTCACTGAGTATCCAAGCTCGCCCTCTCTATATATATATGTAGGTGATGAGCAAGAAGGCGGTGACGCCTAGATGTGATTCTGGAGCTTATTTTGGATTTTGATTATGTCAGCTTAGCCTGTAATTACATCGGCAGTCTTGAAAATTATGCTTCTCGATTTGTAGTACTTGTATGTTGCATGCGTCAGCTCGAGAAGCCTTTTGATCAAGATGTGTTTTGTGTACATGTTATGTCGGCAGTGAGGATGTAACGCCCTCAAAATAACAACAATAAACCCATCAGATAAGACATGCATTTACATATAAACTAACCACATTCTTTTATTCATTGGAGTTCCATTACATAAGTATTACATGTTAACATCATAAACAAAATGCCCTACGGGCTTACAGCTTTCCAAGTTAACACTTGGTTACAACAAAAGAGTACTAACTCGTTTACACATTAAGCCCTTGGCTTGAAGTGACATGTAATACATCAAAAGTTAAGCGACAAAAGTATGTCCGCCACTAGCCTCCCAGCTATGTCCTTGGAGGTGGCATGCTTCCTAACTACGAATCTCGGATACATTAGTCGGTGTCGGCCAATTCACAACGGCTTCAATCTTACTTGGATCGACTGAAATACCTTCTTCGTTAATCACATGCCCTAGGAACGAGATACTGGAGAGCCAAAATTCACACTTGCTAAGCTTGGCATATAATTTCTTGTCTCTTAGGACTTGTAAGGCTAGCCCCAAGTGCTTCTCATGCTCAACTTCGTTCTTGGAATAGATCAATATGTCGTCGATGAAAACAACCACGAACTCGTCTAGGTACGGCTTGAAGACCCTATTCATTAAATCCATGAATGCTGCAGGAGCATTGGTCACTCTAAAAGGGATTACCAAAAATTCGTAGTGGCCATACCTTGTCCGAAAAGCAGTCTTCTCGACATCCTCGGCCTTAACTTTCAGCTGGTGGTAGCCTGACCTGAGGTCAATCTTAGAAAAGACTCGTGCCCCTTGTAGTTGGTCAAGCAAATCATCAATCCTCGGCAACGGATACTTGTTCTTAATGGTTACCTTGTTCAGTTCTCGGTAGTCGATACAAAGACGAAGTGTGCCATCCTTTTTCTTAACAAACAGAACGGGTGCTCCCCATGGTGAAGTACTCGGCCTAATAAATCCCTTACCCAGCAATTCTTGTAATTGCAGTTTCAGTTCTTTAAGTTCGGCTGGGGCCATTCTGTAGGGTGTTTTGGAGATGGGTTGAGTTCCCGGCATAATATCAATCGTAAATTCTATTTCTCTATTGACCAAGCGGCCAGGCAAGTCATTTAGAAAGACGTCGGGGAATTCCTTGACAACTAGAGTGTCGGCTAGCTCAACGCTTCCATCCAAATTACTTAGTATACTACACAGGTAACCTCTACACCCTTTTTGGATCAATTTATAAGCCATCATAGATGAGATTAAGTAAGGTGGGGGTACTACTCCTTTACCCTGGAAAGTAACCTCGGCTTGGTTTGGGGGTTTCAATGTGACATTCTTTGAAACATAATTAATAGATGCGTGATTCGCTACTAACCAGTCCATCCCCAATATGACATCAAAGTTGGTCATGCTTAACGGCATCAAGCCAACTAATAATTCTACACCCTCAATTACAACGATACACGCCCTATAAATGGATGTAACAATCATAGTTCTCCCAGATGGGGTAGCCACATGTAACATATAATCAAGGGGTTCTTGTTCTCTATTTAATTTCTCGGCAAACTTAACAGATATGAAGGAATGTGTAGATCCCGAATCAATTAATATGTATGCATCTTGAGAGCAAATTGAGAGTGTACCTGACACCACTATCTCAGCATTCGTAGTGTCTCCTGGTACCAACACAAAAACTCTGCCCTGTCTCATTTGGGCCCTCCCGATGTTATTTCTTTGCGCAGAGCCTGAGGTGCTCCCATCCTTCTTACCATCGTCAGTTCTTGCCTTCGGACAGTCTTTCACGCGATGACCCATTTCACCACATTCAAAACAAGCTCCCGATGCCCAACGGCAAACTCCGGAATGTGGCTTTCCACAGCTTGCACACGTCAGCCTAGTATTACCTTCTTGGTTCGAGTTACTAGAGCTGTCCACATTCGCTTTCTTCTTGGTGTTAAACGGAGCTCGGTGATTATCATTGTTTTGCCTCTTCTTCTGATTTTCTCCTGAGTTCTGATATCGGTTCAAGTTAGCCTTTGCCAGGATGGCCTTGTCCAACACTCCGGTGTAGGTCGGCATATTGAGCATGTTAACTCGATCCTGAATTGGTCCACGTAATCCACTTTCGAACTTCCTGGCCTTTCTGTATTCATCATCGACCATGTGAGGTGCACATCTCGCCAACTCGGTAAAAGCACGGTCATATTCTGCCACTGTCTTGTTGCCTTGTGTCAAAGTCTGAAACTCTGTGGTCTTACGGTCTCGAACACTAAAGGGGAAATGCTTGTTGTAGAACAGCTCCAAAAATCTGGCCCAAGTCAGACCTGGGTTACTTTCTCGAGTCATCATCCACCATCTTCATGCATCGTCGTCTAAGGTGAATGTTGCTAATGACACCTTCTGGGCGTCGGTGTTGGGAAAAATCTCAAACAATTTCTCCATTTCCAAGACCCACGCTTCGGCTTTCATCGGCTCTATGCCTCCAGAGAATCTCGACGGTTTCATCTTCTTAAACTCTCGGATCAGGGCTATGGTGTCGTCCCCATATAAAGCTTGCTGTAGAGGCACTTGTGGCGCTAGAGGAGGTGGAGGTGGAACTGCATGCCGGCCATTTGTCTGCTCGGCCTGGGTAGAAGTAGTACTAGCGTCTTGTGGCCGAGTTTGCCTTAACTAACGGACCAAACCTTCTACCAGTCTCTCCAATCTATCCAATCTGTCCTCGGGATGATCTCGGCCAACGGGTGGTCTACCTCTTCTCATGATGCTAAGAGTGTGCAAAATGTACTTTAAAACAAGATGATCAAACAATATGCATGCAATAGCAAATAGTCACGCCGAAATGATGCACACATTGTCAAGTAGCAAGCATAATGATGCAATCCTAACATCAATCCTACGGAAAGTCCTATGCTCTTTAGGACTCGAAGTGTGAGTAACGTACTATAAGAAACTTGTGCTCTGGTACCAATCTGTCACGACCCCATTCTGCCCCTAGTAGAATGGTGCCATGATGGCCAGTAATTCGTGATTATCGAAGGCCAACTTTCAAGATTCACACACAAACAGAGTATACATATGGGGCTTACAAATGCGGAAGCAATAAATTTCAAGCTAAGTAGTCCATGAGAGCAGTGCATAAGTTTAAATGGAATGGCATACAACTTTATGGACCTTCCATTTATTTTTATTCAACTTCCATTTTATTCAAGTATATTTTTCTATTCAACTTCTTTTTATTTAATTTCCAATAGATCGTTAAGGTATAGTGTTTCTCGAATTAACTTCCATTTTTAATTTCTGCAACTTTCATTTTATTTTTATTAACTTCCTTTTTTTTATTCAAGTTTCTTTCTATCAACTCTTACTTTTTTATTAATTTCAAATAGATCGTCAGATATAGTGGTTTCTGGATTGAACTTCCATTTTATTTTTTATTCAACTTCCATTATTAATTCAATTTACTTTTCTATTCAACTTCCTTTTTATTTAATTTCCAAATATATCGTTAAGGTATAGTGTTTCTTGAATGAACTTCATATTTTAATTTTTGCAACTTCCATTTTTATTTTCTATTCCCTCTTTTTTATTTAAGCTTCTTTTGCATTCAATTCCTTTTATTAATTTCAAATAGATCGTTAAGGGTAAAATGATTTCTGGATTGAACTTACATTTTTAATTTCATACAACTTTCATTTTATTTTTATTCAACTTCATTTTTATTCAATTTTCTTTCTATTAAAGTTCCTTTTTATTTTAATTTCCAAATAGATAGTAAGGATATATGTGGTTTTCTTATTAAAAATTTTGACTTTTCCATTTTTAATTTATCAACTTACTTTTTTTTAATTCAACTTCCATTTTTATTTAATTTGCAATAGATCGTTAAGGATAGTGTTCTTGAATGAACTTCCATTTTTAATTTCTGCAACTTCCATTTTTTATTTTTATTCAACTTCTATTTTTATTCTAATTTACTTTTCATAACTTTTTTTTATAATTCCAAATAGATCGTTAGGTTAGTGGTCTTGAATGAACTTCCATTTTTTAATTTTTGCAACTCATTTTTTTTTTTTGACTTCCATTTTTTATTCAAGGTATTTTTTCATTCAACTTCCTTTATTTAATTTTCAATAGATCGTTAGGTATACGTGGTTTCTTGAATGAACTTCCATTTTTAATTTTCTGCAACTTCCATTTTTATTTTTTAACTTCCTTTTTCATTCAAGTTCTTTCTTACTCAACTTCCTTTTTATTTATTTCCAAATAGATCTTAAGTATACTGGTTTCTGGATGAACTTCCATTTTTAATTTTTCTGCAACTTCCATTTTTTTTTTATTACTTCCATTTTATTCAATTTACTTTTCTATTAAACTTCCTTTTTTATTTAATTTCAAATAGATCGTTAAGGATAAGTGGTTTCTTGAATGAACTTTCATTTTTAATTTTACTGTCAACTACCATTTTTTATTTTTATTCACTTCATTTTTATTAAATTATTTTTCTATTTAACTTCCATTTTATTCAATTTCCAAATAGATCGTTAAGGTATAGTGGTTTCTTGAATAATTCCATTTTAATTTTCTGAACTTCTTTTTATTTTTATTCAACTTTCCATTTTTATTCAATTTTACTTTTCTATTAAACTTTCTTTTTTATGAATTTCCAATTGATCGTTGGGTATAGTGGTATCTTGAATGAACTTCCATTTTTAATTTTATGCAACTTCAATTTTTATTTTTATTCGACTTTTCATTTATTCAAGTCATTCTATTCAACTTCCCTTTTTATTTAATTTCCAAATAGATGTTAGGTTATAGAGGTTTCTTGGAATGAACTTCCATTTTAATTTTCTTGCAACTTCCATTTTTATTTTTATTTAACTTCTTTTTCAATCAAGTTTCTTTCTACTCAACTTCCTTTTTTATTTATTTCCAAATAGATTTAGGTATACTGGTTCTGGATTGAACTTCCATTTTTAATTTTCTGGCAACTTCCTATTTTTATTTTTATTCAACTTCCATTTTTATTCAATTTATTTTCTATTAAACTTCCTTTTTATTTAATTTCCAAATAGATCGTTAGGTATACTGGTTTCTTGAATGAATTTTCATTTTTAATTTTCTGCAACTACCATTTTTATTTTTTATCGACTTCCATTTTTATTCAAATATTTTTCTATTCAACTTCCTTTTTATTCAATTCGAAATAGATCGTTAAGGTATTAGGTTCTTGAATGAACTTCATTTTTAATTTTCTGCAACTTCCATTTTTATTTCTATTCAATTCTTTATTCATTTTCTATTCAATTCTTTTTATTTAATTTCCAAATAGATCGTTAAGCTATAGGGGTTTCTGGATTGAACATCCATTTTTAATTTTATGCAACTTTCACTTTTATATTATTCAACTTCCTTTTAATTCAATTTACTTTTTATTAAACTTCTTTTTTTTATTAATTTCCAAATAGATCGTTATGGTATGTGGTTTCTTTAATGAACTTCCATTTTTTAATTTTCTGCAACTTCCGTTTTTATTTTTATTCGACTTCCATTTTCATTCAAGTTATTTTTCTATTCAACTTCCTTTTTTATTTAATTTCCAAATAGATCGTTAAAGTATAGTGGTTTCTTGAATGAACTCCATTTTTACTTATTTTATTTTATTTAACTTCCTTTTTTATTTAAAGTTCTTTTCTTACTAACTATTCCTTTTTTATGTAATTCCAAATAGATCGTTAAGGTATAGTGGTTTCTGGATATAACTTTATTTTTAATTTCTGCAACTTCCATTTTTATTTTTATTCAACTTCCATTTTTATTCAATTTCTTTTATTAAACTTCCTTTTTCATATAATTTCCAAATAGATCGTTAAGGTATATTGGTTTCTTGAATGAACTTCCATTTTTAATTTTCTGCAACATCCATTATTTTTTAACTCCTTTTTTAGTTTTTTATACTTCCTTTTTATTTAATTCCAAATAATCGTTAGGTATAGTGGTTTCTTGAATGAATTCCATTTTTAATTTTCTGCAACTTTCCATTTTTTTTAAGTAACTTCCATTTTTATTCAAGTTACTTTTCTATTCAACTTCTTTTTTATTTAATTTCCAAATAGATCGTTAACGTATAGTGGTTCTGGATTGAACTTCCATTTTTAATTTTATGCAACTTTCATTTTTATTTTTATTCAATTTCCATTTTTATTCAATTTACTTTTCTATTAAACTTCCTTTTTTATTTAATTTCCAAATAGATCGTTAAGGTATAGTGGTTTCTTGAATGAATTTCCATTTTTATTGCTGCACGCTTCCATTTTTATTTTTATTTAACTTCCTTTTTCATTCAAGTTTCTTATCTACCAACTTCCTTTTTTATTTTAATTTCCAAATAGATCGTTAAGGTATAGTGGTTTCTGGATTGAACTTCCATTTTTAATTTTATGCAACTTTCATTTTTATTTTTATTCAATTTCCATTTTTATTCAATTTACTTTTCTATTAAACTTCCTTTTTTATTTAATTTCCAAATAGATCGTTAAGGTATAGTGGTTTCTTGAATGAACTTCCATTTTTAATTTTCTGCAACTTTCATTTTTATTTTTATTCAACTTTTTTTTATTGAAACTACTTTTTCATTCAACTTCCTTTTTATTTAATTTCCAAATAACGTTGAGGTATTAGTTTCTTCTGTAGTGACCCTCATTCCTCACCTTAGCCTCGGCATGAGCATTTGTATAATCTGTTTTGCTAGTTGCAGTAGTGAATTTTCTTGACTTGTCTTAGCTAGAATGAGATTTTGTCTTGGTTTGTACTTATGTGAAATTTACTTGTTGAGTCTTGTTCTTTTCTGGTGAGTCTAGCCGAGGTCACCTTAAAGCCAGAACCACCTTGAAACCACTTTGGTTGACCCCTACCTTCGTCCTGGCATATTGGCCGAGGTGTCATTTTCTAGGCCGGGTGTATCATCAAGGCCGAGAGTGTATCATCTAGGCCGAAATGTTAACCTTGAGCCCGAGTGATCTTGTTCCGGATTGGTGCGACCTAGACGAGGTGTGGCACAGTTAGGCCAAGTGTTGTTCTCCTAACCGGGATCATAGATACCTCACCTACGGACGCGATGTTTTCACCGATGTCAGTACCTTGTCAGAGTGCCATGCCGCTTTACTTGTTAAACACCCTTTTGCCATACTCTGTCTGGCCTGTCAGCCACCTTTTCGGGAGAACCAACCAGCCGTTGCAGTGTCCGAGCTGAGTGTTAAATCAGCCAGGCAGTGAGTAGAACCTATCATTTTGTATCATATCTTTGCCTTGAGAGAGAGAAGCTCTAGAAGGAGTTTTAGAGTGAAGGAGTGGATCTTCGAGCTTGATTCTTAGAGATCTAACCGTTAGATTCGTGTATTAAGGTTAGATTCTGACCTACTCTTGTAGTCCTGTTAATCATCTAGCTGCATTGCATGATCAAACCTGATTTGCAAGCCATGCATTGATTGAAAGTTTGGTTTTAGAAAGAGAAGAAATAGTATTCATGTGTTTTTGAATAAAAGCCTTGTTTGATCGAAAGTTTGCATTAAGGTTCATGCTTTTGTGTTTGTTTCCATAAGATCTTCGAGTATGGGTGCCCAGGTCCATGTTTTTGAATTCATAGCATGAAATCTCAGATGTTGTAATAGCAAATTATGATCTTGCATTCATCCTCCTCATGTTCATGTTCTTCATGTTCGACATGTTCTTCAAGAGAGGGAAACCCAGATTTTCCGACCTTATTTCCTTGAATGTGGCCATCGAGGCAACACCTCGGCAAGGAGGTGTGGGACCTCGGCCTAGACCTGGTAGTCGCCCAGCATGTTTTCCCGAGATGAGAAACTATGTTTTTGTTTCGATTTGACTTAGCTTTTGAAGATGTGCCGAGGTCATTTGCATGCATGCTGGACTTGTTTTGAGAAGTGCATTCAACAGACTTTGCCATGTGTTTGTAGGACTTGGACTTGCCTTGACCCCGATGTCTGAAGAGCTATGTGAGTGGTATTTTTAATAAAGTTATGTTATTAAGTTTTGATAAAAGTTTTGCGCTTGACTGTTTTGGAAAAGTATTTGCGAAGCATGAATGGTGATCCCTATTTTGTATATCAAGCATTAGCCTTATTTTGAATGACAATCTTGAAAGTCCGTACTGCTAGGGACTATAGCATTGTAGACAATCTTGAAAGTCGTACGTGTAGGGGACGATGCATTGTGCACAATCTGAAAGTCGTACGTGCTAGGGGACTATAAGGTTGTAGCACAATCTTGAAAGTCCGTACGTGCTAGGAACTATAAGCATTTGTTAGCACAATCTTGAAAGTCCGTACGTGCTAGGGGACTATAAGCATTGTAGCACAATCTTGAAAGTCCGTATGTGCTAGGGGACTATAAGCATTTGTAGCATAACCCTTGTTAATATTATCCTTTGGAACTTGAAAGCCTTGAAAGGCTTTAATTGTCGGGACTTGAAAGATTTGTTAGATAAGCTTGATTTACTCTTGGATTTTGTACAAGATGTGTTATGCTTTGATTTGATAAGGATTTGGATATCATTCATGTGAACCCCTTTATTATCTTACCATTCATTGAGTATCCAAGCTCACCCCTCTATATAATATATATGTAGTGTTGACGAGCAGGGCGGCGGTGAGCCTGAGATGTACTTGCCACTTGTTTTGGACTTTCGCACTTTTGCTGCATCTTGAAGATTATGCTTCTTAGTTGTATTTCATTGTATTTTGTATTTGATGGCTGAGAAGTCTTTTGGTCAAGATGTATTTTCCTTGTACTTCCATTTGTTGTATTAAAGCTATGTAAAGA
>NW_021025386.1:4006081-4025478 GCF_004153795.1 Camellia sinensis
CCATTTCTCTTGGATTAGGGTATAAATACTCGGACACTTATTTCGACCCTCTTGCATGATGGCAGATATGTAATTATGGTGTTTACTCGCCATTTCTCATGTATAAGGGTTTAAACACTCCAACACTTATTCGGACCGTCTTGCATGATGGCAGCTATGTAATTATGGTGTTTATTTGCCTTTTCTCATGCATTAGGGTTTAAACTCTCGGACACTTATTCGGACCCTCTTGCATGATGGAAGATATGTAATTATGACATTTCCCTGCCGTTTCTCGAGCATTAGGATTCGAACACTCAGACACTTATTCGGACCCTCTTGCATGCTGGCAGCTATGTAATTATGGTGTTTGTTTGCCATTTCTCATGCATTAGGGTTTAAACACTCGGACATTTATTCGGACCCTCTTGCATGATCGCAGATATGTAATTATGTTGTTTTATCGTCATTTCTCATGCATTTGGGTTTAAACACTCGGACACTTATTCCGACCCTCTTGCATGATGGCAGATATGTAATTATGGTGTTTACTTGCCATTTCTCATGTATTAGGGTTTAAACACTCTAACAATTATTCGGACCCTCTTGCATGCTGGCAGCTATGTAATTATGGTGTTTGTTTGCCATTTGTCATGCATTAGGGTTTAAACACTCGAACATTTGTTCGGACCCTCTTGAATGGTGGAAAATATGTAATTATGATGTTTATTTTCCATTTCTCTTGCATTAGGGTATAAATACTCGGACACTTATTCCGACCCTCTTGCATGATGGCACATATGTAATTATGGTTTTTACTTGTCATTTCTCATGTATTATGATTTAAACACTCTAACACTTATTCGGACCCTCTTGCATGATGGCAGATATGTAATTATGGTGTTTACTGGCCATTTCTCATGCATTAGGGTTTAAACACTCGGACACTTATTAGGACCGTCTTGCATGATGGTAGATATGTAATTGTGGTGTTTACTTGCCATTTCTCATTCATTTGGGTTTAAACACTCGGACACTTATTTGGACCCTCTTGAATGATGGCAAATATGCAATTATGTTGTTTACTTGCCATTTCTCATGCATTAGGGCTTAAACACTTGGACACCTATTCGGACCCTCTTGTATGATGGCAGATATGTAATTATGGTGCTTATTTGCCATTTCTCATGCATTAGGGTTTAAACACTCGGACATTTATTCGGACCCTCTTGCATGATCGCAGATATGTAATTATGGTGTTTAATCGTCATTTCTCATGCATTGGGGTTTAAACACTCAGACACTTATTCCGACCCTCTTGCGTGATGGCAGATATGTAATTATGGTGTTTACTTGCCATTTCTCATGTATTATGGTTTAAACACTCCAACACTTATTCGGACCCTCTTGCATGCTGGCAGCTATGTAATTATGGTGTTTATTTTCCATTTGTCATGCATTAGGGTTTAAACACTCGGAAACTTATTCGGACCCCCTTGCATTATGGCAGATATGTAATTATGATGTTTGTTTTCCATTTCTCTTGGATTAGGGTATAAATACTCGGACACTTATTTCGACCCTCTTGCATGATGGCAGATATGTAATTATGGTGTTTACTTGTCATTTCTCATGTATTATGTTTTAAACACTCTAACACTTATTCGGACCCTCTTGCATGATGGCAGATATGTAATTATGGTGTTTACTGGCCATTTCTCATGCATAAGGGTTTAAACACTCGGACACTTATTCGGACCCTCTTGCATGATGGCAGATATTTAATTATGGTGTTTAATCGCCATTTCTCAGGCATTAGGGTTTAAAGACTCGGACACTTATTCGGACCCTCTTGAATGATGGCAGATATTTAATTATGGTGTTTATTTTCCATTTCTCCTGCATTAGGGTTTAAACACTCAGACACTTATTCGGACTCTCTTGCAAGATGGCAGATATGTAATTATGGTGTTTAATCGCCATTTCTCATTTGTTAGGGTTTAAACACTCGGATACTTATTCTGACCCTCTTGCATGATGACAGATATGTAATTATGGTGTTTACTTGCCATTTCTCATGTATAAGGGTTTAAACACTCCAACACTTATTCCAGCCCTCTTGCATGATGGCAACTATGTAATTGCGGTGTTTATTTGCCATTTGTCATGCATTAGGGTTTAAATACTCGGACACTTATTCGGACCCTCTTGCATGATGGCAGATATGTATTTATGGTGTTTACTTGCCATTTCTCATGCATTAGGGTTTAAACACTCGGACACTTATTCCGACCCTCTTGCATGATGGCAGATATGTAATTATGTTTTTGACTTGTCATTTCTCATGCATTAGGGTTTAAATACTCGGGCACTTATTCGGACCCTCTTGGAGGATGGCAGATAGGTAATTATGGTGTTTATTTGCCATTTCTCTTGCATTAGGTTATAAATACTCGGACACTTATTCTGACCCTCTTGCATGATGGCAGATATGTAATTATGGTGTTTATTTGCCATTTCTCATGCATTAGGGTTTAAACACTCGGACACCTATTTGGACCCTCTTGCATGATGGCCGATATGTAATTGTGGTGTGTACTTGTCATTTCTCTTGCATCAGAGTTTAAACACTCGGACACTTTTTTGGACCCTCTTGTATGATGGCAGATTTGTAATTATGGTGTTTACTTGCCATTTCTCATGCATTACGGTTTAAACACTCGGACACTTATTTGGACCCTCTTGCATGATGGCAGATATGTAATTATGGTGTTTATTTGCCATTTCTCTTGCATTAGGGTATAAATACTCGGACACTTATTCAGACCCTCTCGCTTGATGGCAGATATGTGATTATGTGGTTTACTTGCCATTTCTCAAGCATTAGCGTTTAAACACTCGGACACTTCTTTGGACCCTCTTGCATGATGCCAGATATGTAATTATGTTGTTTACTTGCCATTTCTCAAGCATTAGGGTTTAAACACTCGGACACTTATTTGGACCCACTTGCATGATGCCAGATATGTAATTACGGTGTTTACTTGTCATTTCTCATGCATTTGGGTTTAAACACTTGGACACTTACTTGGACCCTCTTGCATGATGGCAGATATGCAATTATGTTGTTTACTTGCCATTTCTCTTGCATTAGGCTTAAACACTTGGACACTTATTCGGACCCTCTTGCATGATGGCAGATAAGCAATTATGGTGATTATTTTGGCATTTCTCGTGCATTAGGGTTTAAACACTCGGACATTTATTCAGACCCTCTTGCATGATGGTAGACATGAGTTAAGGTGTTTACTTGTCATTTCTCGTGCATTAGGGTTTAAACACTCGGACACTAATTTGCACCCTCTTGCATGATGGCAGATATGTAATTATGGTGTTTACTTGCCATTTCTCATGCATTAGGGTTTAAATGCTCGTACAATTATTCGGACCCTCTTGCATGATGGAAGATATGTAATTATGGTGTTTATTTTCCATTTCTCTTGCATTCGGGTTTAAACACTCGGACACTTATTCGGACCCTTTTGGATGATGGCAGATATGTAATTATGGTGTTTATTTGCCATTTCTCTTCAATTAGGTAATAAATACTCGGACCCTTTTTCAGACCCTCTTGCATGATGACAGATATGTAATTAAGGTGTTTACTTGTCATTTCTCATTCACTAGGGTTTAAACACTCGGACACTTATTTGCACCCTCTTGCATGATGGCAGATATGTAATTATGGTGTTCACTTGCCATTTCTCCTCCATTAGGGTTTAAACACACGGACACTTATTCGGACCCTCTTGCATGATGGCAGATATGTAATTATGGTGTTTATTTGCCATTTCTCTTGCATTAGGGTATAAATACTCGGACACTTATTCAGACCCTCTCGCTTGATTGCAGATATGTAATTATGTTGTTTACTTGTCGTTTCTCGAGCATTAGGGTTTAAACACTCGGACACTTATTCGGACCCTCTTGCATGATGCCAGATATGTAATTATGGTGTTTAATCGCCATTTCTCATGCTTTAGGGTTTAAACACTCGGACACTTATTCGGACCCTCTTGCATGATGGCACATATGTATTTATGGTGTTTACTTGCCATTTCTCATGCATTAGGGTTTAAACACTCGGACACTTATTCAGACCCTCCTGCATGATGGCAGATATGTAATTATGGTGTTTATTTGCCATTTCTCATGGATTAGGGTTTAAACACTCGGACACCTATTCGGTCCCTCTTGCATGATGGCAGATATGTAATTGTGGTGTGTACTTGTCATTTCTCTTGCATGAGAGCTTAAACACTCGGACACTTTTTTGGACACTCTTGCACGATCGCTGATATGTAATTATGGTGTTTACTTGCCATTTCTCATGCATTAGGGTTTAAACACTCGGGCACTTATTTGCACCCTGTTGCATGATGGCAGATATGTCATTATGGTGTTCACTTGCCATTTCTCATGCATTAGGGTTTAAACACACGGACACTTATTTGGACCCTCTTGTATGATGGCAGATATGTAATTATGGTGTTTATTTGCCATTTCTCTTGCATTAGGGTATAAATACTCGGACACTTATTCAGACCCTCACGCTTGATTGCAGATATGTAATTATGTTGTTTACTTGCCATTTCTCGAGCATTAGGGTTTAAACACTCGGACACTTATTCGGACCCTCTTGCATGATGGCAGATATGTAATTATGGTGTTTACTTGCCATTTCTCAGGCATTACGGTATAAATACTCGGACACTTGTTCAGACCCTCTCGCGTGATGGCAGATATGTAATTATGTTGTTTACTTGACATTTCTCAAGCATTAGGGTTTAAACACTCGGACACTAATTCGGACCCTCTTGCAGGATGCCAGATATTTAATTATGGTGTTTGAGAGGGTGATTTATGATCCGGTGTTGGGCCGAGGTAGCGACCGAGCAAGTTGATAGCCCAGCAGTGCATTTGACCGAGATGATCGACTGTTCACCCAGAGATGGGCTGTCGGAGCTTGGGCCGGGCAGAACTTGGGCCGAGCGCGTCCCGCCCGGACCGTAAAGAAGCAGCTCGGCAAGGCAGTCCTCGGTCGGACCCGGCTGCTCGGTCCGAGGATAGCCGAAGCCAGACAAGCCGAGTGTCCGGTGCCCGGAAAGGCACGGTCGACCGAGGTTACCGTTTGACCGGCAGGAAAGCTGGCCACGGGGTGCTTCGGGCTAGGATTTGCCGAGATGCCGCCTACCCCGGCCCCCCTTATATACTTTGCCAGGAAAGTGCTAGGGTATGGAGCACGGCATGGCCCGACTACGGATAGGGCAGCTCGGCTGCCAAGCTCCAGCTGTGATGACGGGCAGTTGAGGTTAGGTGATGAATGGCATGGTCTATGCTGACAGATGGGATAGCAGAGCCAGGCGTCAGGAGATGACTGGGAGTGGATATGGGGCTCAGAAGGTATATAAGCATGTCTACGCCCCCCATACACGACACACGAACATCTCTGTAAGAAATCCTTACACTCAAACACTCTCTCCCTTCTCTCTATTCCCTCTAAGGTGTGTGCTAACTTGACCGTTGGAGGATTTTTCCGGCCACACACCACCGGGTAGCTCACCGTTATTTGCTCGCAGGCGATCGGATATCGACGGAGCTCGGAAGAAAGGAATACGGGCACGCCAGAATATTTGCTCCCCGTACAGTGTTTAATCACCATTTGTCATGCTTTAGGGTTTAAACACTCAGACACTTATTCGGACCCTCTTGCATGATGCCAGATATGTAATTATGCAGTTTAACAGCCATTTGTCGTGCATTAGGGTTTAAACTTTCGGACACTTATTCGAACCCTCTAGCATGATGGCAGATATGTAATTATGGTGTTTAATCGCCATTTCTCATGCATTAGGGTTTAAACACTCGGACACTTATTCAGACCCTCTTGCATGATGGCAGATATGTAATTACGGTGTTTATTTGCCATTTCTCAAGCATTAGGGTTTAAACACTCTTACACTTATTCGGACCCTCTTGCATGATGGCAGATATGTAATTGTGGTGTGTACTTGTCATTTCTCTTGCATCAGAGCTTAAACACTCAGACACTTTTTTGGACCCTCTTGCATGATGGCAGATATGTAATTATGGTGTTTACTTTCCATTTCTCATGCATTACAGTTTAAACACTCGGACACTTATTCGGACCCTCTTGCATGATGGCAGATATGTAATTATGGTGTTTATTTGCCATTTCTCTTGCATTATGGTATAAATACTCGGACACTTATTCAGATCCTTTCGCTTGATGGCAGATCTGTAATTATGTGGTTTACTTGCCATTTCTCAAGCATTAGGGTTTAAACACTCGGACACTTCTTTGGACCCTCTTGCATGATGCCAGAGATGTAATTATCTTGCTTACTTGCCATTTCTCAAGCATTAGGGTTTAAACACTCGGACACTTATTTGGACCCTCTTGCTGGATGCCAGATATGTAATTACGGTGTTTACTTGTCATTTCTCATGCATTAGGGTTTAAACGCTCGGACAATTATTCGAACCGTCTTGCATGATGGCAGATATGTAATTATGGTGTTTATTTTCGATTTCTCTTCAATTAGGTAATAAATACTCGGACCCTTATTCAGACCCTCTGGCATGATGGCAGATATGTAATTATGGTGTTTACATGCCATTTCTCATCTATTAGGGTTTAAACACTCTAACACTTATTCGGACCCTTTTGCATGCTGGAAACTATGTAATTATGGTGTTTATTTGCCATTTTTCATGCATTAGGGTTTAAACACTTGGACACTTCTTCGGACCACCTTGCATGACGGCAGATATGTAATTATGGTGTTTATTTGCCATTTCTCTTGCATTAGGGTATAAATACTCGGACACTTATTCAGACCCTCTCGCTTGATTGCAGATATGTAATTATGTTGTTTACTTGCCATTTCTCGAGCATTAGGGTTTAAACACTCGGACACCTATTCGGACCCTCTTGCATGATGCCAGATATGTAATTATGGTGTTTAATCAGCATTTGTCATGATTTAGGGTTTAAACACTTGTACACTTTTTCGGACCCTCTTGCATGATGGCAGATATGTAATTATGGTGTTTACTTGCCATTTCCCATGCATTACGGTATAAATACTCGGACACTTATTCGGACCCTCTTGCATGATGCCAGATATGTAATTATGCTGTTTCATCGCCATTTGTCGTGCATTAGGGTTTAAACACTCGGACACTTATTCGGACCCTCTGGCAAGATGGCAGATATGTAATTATGGTGTTTAATGACCATTTCTCACGCATTAGCGTTTAAACACTCGGACACTTATTCGGACCCTCTTGCATGATGGCAGATATGTAATTATGGTGTTTATTTGCCATTTCTCAAGCAATAGGGTTTAAACACTCGGACACTTATTCCGACCCTCTTGCATGGTTGCAGATATGTAATTATGTTGTTTACTTGTCATTTCTCATGCATTAGGGTTTAAAGACTCGGGCACTTATTCGGACCCTCTTGGATGATGGCAGATAAGTAATTATGGTATTTATTGGCCATTTCTCTTGCATTAGGTTATAAACAATCGGACATTTATTCCGACCCTCTTGCATGATGGCGGATATGTAATTCTGGTGTTTACCGGTCATTTCTCATGCATTAGGTTTTAAACACTCGGACACTTATTCGGACCCTCTTGCATGATGGTAGATATGTAATTATGGTGTTCATTTGCCATTTCTCTTGCATTAGGGTATAAATACTCTGACACTTATTCAGACCCTCTCACTTGATGGCAGATATGTAATTATGTTATTTATTTGCCATTTCTCAAGCATTATGGTTTAAACACTCGGACACTTATTCAGACCCTCTTGCGTGATGCCAGATATGTAATTATGGTGTTTAATCGCCATTTGTCTTGCATTAGGGTTTAAACACTTGGACACTTATTCGGACCCTCTTGTACGATGACATATATGCAGTTATGGTGTTTATTTTCCATTTCTCTTGCATTGGGGTATAAATACTCGGACACTTATTCAGACCCTCTCGCGTGATGGTAGGTTTGTAATTATGTTGTTTACTTGCGATTTCTCAAGCATTAGGTTTTAAACACTCAGACACTTATACGGACTCTCTTGCATGATGCCAGATATGTAATTATGGTGTTCAATCGCCATTTGTCATGCATTAGGGTTTATACACTCGAACACTTGTTCAGACCCTCTTGCATGATGGCAGATATGTAATTATGGTGTTTACTTGCCATTTCTCATGCATTGGGGTTTAAACACTCGGACACTTATTCCGACCCTATTGCATGGTGGCAGATATGTAATTATGCTGTTTACTTGTCATTTCTCATGCATTAGGATTTAAAGACTCGGGCACTTATTCGGACCCTCTTGGATGATGGCAGATATGTAATTATGGTATATATTTGCCATTTCTCTTGCATTAGGTTATAAACAATCGGACATTTATTCCGACCCTCTTGCATGATGACGAATATGTAATTATGGTGTTTACCTGTCATTTCTCATGCATTAGGTTTTAAACACTCGGACACTTATTTGGACCCTCTTGCATGATGGCAGATATGTAATTATGGTGTTTTCTTTCCATTTCTCATGCATTAGGGTTTAAACACTCGGACAATTATTCGGACCCTCTTGCATGATGGTCGATATGTAATTATGGTGTTTATTTTCCATTTCTCTTGCATTAGGGTATAAATACTCTGACACTTATTCAGACCCTCTCGCTTGATGGCAGATATGTAATTATGTTATTTACTTGCCAATTCTCAAGCATTAGGGTTTAAACACTCGGACACTTATTCGGACGCTCTTGCGTGATGCCAGATATGTAATTATGGTGTTTAATCGCCATTTGTCTTGCATTAGGGTTTAAACACTTGGACACTTATTCGGACCCTCTTGCACGATGACAGATATGTAGTTATGGTGTTTATTTGCCATTTCTCTTGCATTGGGTTATAAATACTCGGACACTTATTCAGACCCTCTCGCATGATGGCAGGTTTGTAATTATGTTGTTTACTTGCCATTTCTCAAGCATTAGGTTTTAAACACTCAGACACTTATTCGGACCCTCTTGCATGATGCCAGATATGTAATTATGGTGTTTAATCGCCATTTGTCATTCATTGGGGTTTAAACACTCGAACACTTATTCAGACCCTCTTGCATGATGGTAGATATGTAATTATGGTGTTTACTTGCCATTTCTCATGCATTAGGGTTTAAACACTCGGACACTTATTCAGACCCTCTTGCATGGTGACAGATATGTAATTATGTTGTTTACTTGTCATTTCTCATGCATTAGGGTCTAAAGACTTGGGCACTTATTCGAACCCTCTTGGATGACGGCAGATATGTAATTATGGTATTTATTTGCCATTTCTCTTGCATTAGGTTATAAACAATCGGACATTTATTCCGACCCTCTTGCATGATGGCGGATATGTAATTATGGTGTTTACCTGTCATTTCTCATGCATTAGGTTTTAAACACTCGGACACTTATTTGGACCCTCTTGCATGATGGCAGATATGTAATTATGGTGTTTATTTTCCATTTCTCTTGCATTACGGTATAAATACTCTGACACTTATTCAGACCCTCTCGCTTGATGGCAGATATGTAATTATGTTATTTACTTGCCATTTCTCAAGCATTAGGGTTTAAACACTCGGACACTTATTCGGACCCTCTTGCGTCACGCCAGATATGTAATTATGGTGTTTAATCGCCACTTGTCTTGCATTAGGGTTTAAACACTTGGACACTTATTCGGACCCTCTTGCACGTTGACAGATATGTAGTTACGGTGTTTATTTGCCATTTCTCCTGCATTGGGGTATAAATACTCGGACACTTATTCAGACCCTCTCGCAAGATGGCAGGTTTGTAATTATGTTGTTTACTTGCCATTTCTCAAGCATTAGGTTTTAAACACTCAGACACTTATTCGGACCCTCTTGCATGATGCCTGGTATGTAATTATGGTGTTTAATCGCCATTTGTCATGCATTGGGGTTTAAACACCCGAACCCTTATTCAGACCCTCTTGCATGATGGCAGATATGTAATTATGGTGTTTACTTGCCATTTCTCATGCATTAGGGTTTAAACACTCGGACACTTATTCCGACCCTCTTGCATGGTGACATATATGTAATTATGTTGTTTACTTGTGATTTCTCATGCATTAGGGTTTAAAGACTCGGGCACTTATTCGGACCCTCTTGAATGAGGGCAGATATGTAATTATGGTATTTATTTGCCATTTCTCTTGCATTGGGGTATAAATACTCGGACACGTATTCAGACCCTCTCGCATGATGGCAGGTTTGTAATTATGTTGTTTACTTGCCATTTCTCAAGCATTAGGTTTTAAACACTAAGACACTTATTCGGACCCTCTTGCATGATGGCAGATATGTAATTATGGTGTTTACTTGCCATTTCTCATGTATTAGGGTTTAAACACTCTAACACTTATTCGGACCCTCTTGCATGATGGTAGATATGTAATTATGGTGTTTACTTTCCAATGCTCATAAATTAGGGTTTAAACACTCGGACACCTATCCGAACCCTTTTGCATGATGGCAGATATGTAAATATGGTGCTTATTTGCCATTTCTCATACATTAGTGTCTAAACACTCGGACATTTATTCAAACCCTGTTGCATGATGGCAGATATGTAGTTATGGTGTTTACTTGTCATTTCTCTTGCATCAGAGGTTAAACACTCGGACACATTTTTTGACCCTCTTGCATGATGGCAGATATGTAGTTATGGTGTTTACTTGCCATTTCTAATGGATTACGGTTTAAACACTCGGACACTTATTCGGACCCTCTTGCATGATGGCAGATATGTAATTATGGTGTTTGTTTGCCATTTCTCTTGCATTAGGGTATAAATACTCGGACACTTATTCAGACCCTCTCGCTTGATCGCAGATATGTAATTATGTTGTTTACTTGCCATTTCTCAAGCATTAGGGTTTAAACACTCGGACACTTATTCGGACCCTCTTGCATGATGCCAGATATGTAATTATGGTGTTTACTTGCCATTTCTCATGCATTAGGGTTTAAACACTCGGACACTTATTTGGACCCTCTTGCATGATGGCAGATATGCAATTATGCTATTTACATGCCATTTCTCATGCATCGGGCTTAAACATTTGACACATATTCGGACCCTCTTGCATTATGGCAGATATGTAATTATGGTGATTATTTTGCCATTTCTCGTGCATTAGGGTTTAAACACTCGGGCATTTATTCGGACCCTCATGCATGATGGTAGATATGTAATTAAGGTGTTTACTTGTCATTTCTCATGCATTAGGGTTTAAACACTCGGACACTTGTTTGCACCCTCTTGCAAGATGGCAGATATGTAATTATGGTGTTTACTTGACATTTCTCTGGCATTAGGGTTTAAACACTCGGAAAATTATTCGGACCCTCTTGCATGATGGCAGATATGTAATTATGGTGTTTATTTGCAATTACTCTTGCATTCGAGTGTAAACACTCGGACACTTATTCGGACCATTTTGGATGATGGCAGATATGTAATTATGGTGTTTATTTGCCATTTCTCTTCAATTAGGTAATAAATACTCGGACCCTTATTCAGACCCTCTTGCATGATGGCAGATATGTAATTAAGGTGTTTACTTGTCATTTGTCATGCATTAGGGTTTAAACACTCGGACACTTATTTGCACCCTCTTGCAAGATGGTAGATATGTAATTATGGTGTTTACTTGCCATTTCTCATGCATTAGGGTTTAAACACTCGAACACTTATTCGGACCCTCTTGCATGATGGCAGATATGTAATTATGGTGTTTACTTGCCATTTCTCATGCATTAGGGTTTAAACATTCAGACACTTATTCCAACCCTCTTGCATGATGGCAGATATGTAATTATGTTATTTACTTTCCATTTCTCATGCATTAGGGTTTAAACACTCGGACACTTATTCGGACCCTCTTGGATGATGGCAGATATGTAATTATGGTGTTTAATTGCCATTTCTCACGCATTAGGGTTTAAACACTGGGACACTTATTCGAACCCTTTTACATGACGGCAGATATGTAATTATGGTGTTTACTTGCATTTCTCATGCATTAGGGTTTAAATACTCGGACACTTATTCGGACCCTCTTCCACGATGGTGGATATGTAATTGTGGTGTTTATTTGCCATTTCTCATGCATTAGGGTTTAAATACTCGGACACTTATTCGGACCCTCTTGGATGATGGCAGATATGTAATTATGGTGTTCATTTGCCATTTCTCATGCATTAGGTTATAAATATTCGGACACTTATTCAGACGCTCTTGCATAATGGCAGATATGTAATTATGGTGTTTGCTTGCCATTTTTCATGCATTAGGGCTTGAACACTCGGACACTTATTCGGACCCTCTTGCATGATGGCAGATATGTAATTATGGTATTTATTTTAAATTTCTCATGCATTAGGGTTTAAACACTCGGATACTTATTCGCACACTTATTCGGACCCTCTTGCATGATGGCAGATATGTAATTATGGGGTTTACTTGCCATTTCTCATGCATTAGGGTTCAAAAACTCGGACACTTATTTGGACCCTCTTGCAAGATGGCAGATATGTAATTATGGTGTTTACTTGCCATTTCACATGCATTAGGGTTAAAACACTCGGACACTTATTCTGACCCTCTTGCATGATGGCAGATATGTAATTATGGTGTTTACTTGCCATTTCTCAAGCATTAGGGTTTAAACAATCGGACACTTACTCGGACCCTCTTGGAAGATGGCAGATATGTAATTATGTGTTTATTTGCCATTTCACTTCAACTAGGTTATAAAGACTCGGACACTTATTCAGACCCTCTTGCATAATGCTAGATATGTAATTATGGTGTTTAGTTGCCATTTCTCACGCATTAGGGCTTAAACACTCGGACACTTATTTGGACCCTCTTGCATGATGGCAGATATGTAATTATGTTGTTTACTTGCCATTTCTCATGCATTAGGCCTTAAACAGACGGACACTTATTCGGACCCTCTTGCATGATGGCAGATAAGTAATTATGGTGTTTATTTGACATTTCCCATGCATTAGGATTTAAACACTCGGACATTTATTCGGACCCTCTTGCATGATGGCAGATATGTAATTATGTTGTTTATTTGCCATTTCACATGCATTAGGTTTTAAACACTCGGACACTTATTTGGACCCTCTTGCTTGATGGCAGATATGTAATTATGTTGTTTACTTGCCATTTCTGATGCATTCGGTCTTAAACACTGGAACACTTGTTCGAACCCTCTTGCATGATGCCAGATATGTAATTATGGTGTTTATTTGCCATTTGTCATGTATTAGTGTTTAAACACTTGGACACTTATTCGGACCCTCTTGCATGATGGCAGATTTCTAATTATGGTGTTTACTTGCCATTTCTCACGCATTAGGGTTTAAACAGACGGACACTTATTCGGACCCCCTTGCACGATGACAGATATGTAATTATGGTGTTTACTTGCCATTTCTCATGCATCAGGGTTTAAACACTCGAACACTTATTCGCACCCACTTGCATGATGGCAGATATGGAATTAGGGTGTTTACTTGCCATTTCTCATGTATTAGGGTTTAAACACTCTAACACTTATTTGGACCCTCTTGCATGATGGTAGATATGTAATTATGGTGTTTACTTGCCATTTCTCGTGCATTAGGGCTTAAACACTCGGACACTTGTTCGGACCCCCTGGTATGATGGCAGAAATGTAATTATGGTATTTATTTTCCATTTCTCATGCATTAGGGTTTAAACACTCCGACACTTATTCGGACCCTCTTGCATGATGGCAGATATGTAATTATGGTGTTTATTTGCCAATTGTCATGCATTAGGGTATAAACAATTGGACACTTATTCGAATCCTCTTGCATGATGGCAGATATGTAATTATGATGTTTACTTACCATTTCTCACGCATTAGGGTTTAAACACTCGGACATTTATTTCGACCCTCTTGCATAATGTCAGATATGTGATTATGTTGTTTACTTGTCGTTTCTCATGCATTAGGGTTTAAATACTCGGACACTTATTCGGACACGCTTGGATGATGGAAAATATGTAATTATGGTGTTTATTTGCCATATCTCTTGCATTAGGTTAAAAATACTCGGACACTTATTCAGACCCTCTTCTATGATGGCAGATATGCAATTATGGTGTTTACTTGCCATTTCTCATACATTATGGTCTAAACACTCGGACACTTATTCAAACCCTCTTGGATGATGGCAGGTATGTAATTATGGTGTTTATTTGCCATTTCTCTTGCATTAGGTTATAAATACTCGGACACATATTCAGACCCTCTTGCATAATGGTAGATATGTAATTATGGTGTTTACTTGCCATTTCTCAAGCATGAGGGTTTAAACACTCGGACAATTATTCGGACCCTCTTGCATGATGCCAGATATGTAATTATGGTGTTTATTTGCCATTTCTCATGCATTAGGGTTTAAACACTCGAACATTTATTCGGACCCTCTTGCATGATGGCAGATATGTAATTATGTTGTTTACTTGCCGTTTCACATGCATTAGGGTTTAAACACTCGGACACTGATTTGGACCCTCTTGCATGATGGCAGATATATAATTATGTTCTTTACTTGCAGTTTCTCTTGCATTAGGGCTTAAACACTCGAACACTTATTCGAATCCTCTAGCATGATGCCAGATATGTAACTATGGTGTTTATTTACCATTTGTCATGCATTAGGCTTTAAACACCCGGACACTTATTCGGACCCTCTTGCACGATGACAGATATGTAATTATGGTGTTTATTTGCCATTTCTCATGCATCAGCGTTTAAATACTCGGACACTTATTCAGACCCTCTCGCATGATGGCAGATAAGTAATTATGTTGTTTACTTGTCATTTCTCAAGCATGAGGGTTTAAACACTCGGTCACTTATTCGGACCCTCTTGAATGATGCCAGATATGTAATTATGGTGTTTAATCGCCAGTTGTCATGCATTAGGGTTTAAACACTCGAACACTTATTCGGAGCCTCCTGCATGATGGCAGACATGAAATTATGGTGTTTACTTGCCATTTCTCATGTATTAGGGTTTAAACACTCTAACACTTATTCGGACCCTCTTGCATGATGGCAGAAATGTAATTATGGTGTTTATTTGCCATTTGTCATGCATTAGGGTTTAAACAATTGGACACTTATTCGGACCATCTTGCATGATGGCAGATATGTAATTATGGTGTTTATTTGCCAATTGTCATGCATTAGGGTTTAAACACACGGACACTTATTCGGACCCTCTTGCATGATGGCAGATATGAAATTATGGTGTTTATTTGCCATATCTCTTGCATTAGGTTATAAATACTCGGACACATATTCAGACCCTCTTGCATAATGGTAGATATGTAATTATGGTGTTTACTTGCCATTTCTCATGCATTAGCGATTAAACAGTCGAACACTTATTCGGACCCTCTTGCATGATGGCAGATATGTAATTATGGTGTTTACTTGCCATTTCTCATGTATTAGGGATTAAACACTCTAACACTTATTCGGACCCTCTTGCATGATGGCAGATATGCAATTATGGTGTCTATTTGCCATTTGTCATGCATTAGGGTTTAAACAATCGGACACTTATTCAGACACTCTTGCATTATGGCAGATATGTAATTATGGTGTTTAGTTGCCATTTCTCATGCATTAGGGTTTAAACACTCGGACACTTATTCCGTCCCACTTGCATGACGGCAGATATGTAATTATGTTGTTTACTTGTCATTTCTCATGCATTAGGGTTTAAATACTCGGACACTTATTCGGACCTTCTTGGATGATGGCAGATATGTAATTATGATGTTTATTTGCCATATCTCTTGCATTAGGTTATAAATACTCGGACACTTATTCAGACCCTCTTGCATGATGGCAGATATGCAATTATGGTGTTTACTTGCCATTTCTCATGCGTTAGGGTTTAAACACTCGGTCACTTATTCGGACCCTACTGCATGATGGCAGATATGTAATTATCGTGGTTAATCGCCATTTCTCATGTATTAGGGTTTAAACACTCAGACACTTATTCCGACCCTCTCGCATGATGGGAGATATGTAATTATGGTATTTGCTTGCCATTTCTCGTGCATTAGGGCTTAAACACTCAGACACTTATTCGGACCCTCTTACATGATGGCAGATATTTAATTATGGTGTTTAGTTGCTATTTCTCATGTATTAGGGTTTAAACACTCGGACACTTATTCGGACCCTCTTGCATTATGGTAGATTTGTAATTGTGGTGTTTACTTGCCATTTCTCATGCATTAGGGTTTAAACACTCTGACACTTATTTGGACCGTCTTGCATGATGGCAGATATGTAATTATGGTGTTTATTTGCCATTTCTTAGGCATTCGGGTTTAAACACTCGGACACTTATTCGGACCCTCTTGCCTGATGGCAGATATGTAATTATGGTGTTTACTTGCCATTTCTCACGTATTAGGGTTTAAACACTCTAACACTTATTCGGACCCTCTTGCATGACGGCAGATATGTAATTATGGTGTTTATTTGCCATTTTTCATGCATTAGGTTATAAATACTCGGACACTTATACAGACCCACTTGCATGATGGCAGATATGTAATTATGGTGTTTACTTGCCATTTCTCATGCATTAGGGTTTAAACACTCGGACACTTATTCCGACCCTCTTGCATGATGGCAGATATGTAATTATGTTATTTACTGGCCATTTCTCATGCATTAGGGTTTAAACACTAGGACACTTATTCGGACCTCTTGGATGACGGCAGATATGTAATTATGGTGTTTATTTTCCATTTCTCTTGCATTAGGTTATAAATACTCGGACACTTATTCGGACCCTCTTGCACGATGGCAGATATGTAATTATGGTGTTTACTTGCCATTTCTCATGCATTAGGGTTTAAACACTCGGACACTTATCCCGACCCTCTTGCACGATGGCAGATATGTAATTACGGTGTTTACTTGCCATTTCTCATGCATTTGGGCTTAAACACTCGGATACTTATTCAAACCCTCTTGCATGATGGCAGATATGTAATTATGGTGTTTACTTGGCATTTCTCACGCATTAGGGTTTAAACCCTGGGACACTTATTCGGACCCTCTTGCATGATGGCAGATATGTAATTATGGTGTTTATTTTACATTTGTCATGCATTAGGGTTTAGGCACACAAACACTTATTCGGACCCTCTTACATGATGGCAGATATGTAATTGTGGTGTTTATTTCCCATTTATCATGCATTAGGGTTTAAACACTCGGACACTTATTCGGACCCTTTTACATGATGGCAGATATGTAATTATGGTGTTTACTTGCCATTTCTCATGCATTAGGGTTTAAATACTCGGACACTTATTCAGACCCTCTTGCACGATGGGGGATATGTAATTATGGTGTTTATTTCCCATTTCTCATGCATTAGGGTTTAAATACTCGGACACTTATCCCGACCATCTTGCTTGATGGCAGATATCTAATTATGGTGTTTACTTGCCATTTGTCATGCATTAGGGTTTAAACACTCGGACACTTATCCCGACCCTCTTGCATGATGGCAGATATGTAATTATGTTGTTTACTTGTCATTTCTAATGCCTTGGCTTTAAACACTCGACACTTATTCGACCCTCTTGCAGATGGCGAAAGATTGTAATATGGTGTTTATTTGCCATTTCTCATTGCATTAGGGTTTAAATACTCGGACACTATTCGACCCTCTCGCATGATGGCAGATATGTAATTATGTTGTTTATTGCCATTTCTCATGCATTAGGGTTTAAACCTCGGACACTTATTCGGACCTCTTGCATGATGCAGTATGAATTATGGTGTTTATCGCCATTTTCATGCATTAGGGTTTAAATCACTCGAACACTTATTTGGACCCTCTTGCATGATGGCGATATGGATTATGGTGTTTACTTGCCATTTCTCATGTATTAGGGTTTAAACACTCGGGTAACACTTATTCGGACCCTCTTGCATGATGGCAGATATGTAATTATGGTGTTTATTTGCATTTGTCATGCATTAGGGTTTAAACACATTGACACTTATCGACCCTCTGCATGATGGCAGATATGTAATTATGGTGTTTATTGCCATTTTCATGCATTAGGGTTAAACACTTGGACACTTATTCGGACCTCTTGCATGATGGCAGATATGTAATTATGGTGTTTATTTGTCATTTCTCATGCATGAGCGTTTAAAATACTCGGACACTTATTCGGACCCTCTGCATGATGGCAGATATGTAATTAGTTGTTTTTGCCATTTCTCAGCATAGGGTTTAAACACTCGGACATTATTCGACCATCTTGCATGATGGCAGATATGTAATTATGGTGCTTATCGCATTTTGTCATGCATTAGGGTTTAAACACTCGGACAACTTATTCGGACCTCTTGCATGATGGCAGATATGAATTATGGTGTTTACTTGCCATTTCTCATGCTATTAGGTTTAAACACTCGACACTTATTCGGACCCCTCTTGCATGATGGCAGATATGTAATTATGGTGTTTACTTTGCCATTTCTCATGCATTAGGGTTTAAACAATCGGGACACTTATTCGGACCCTCTTGCATGATGGCAGATATGTAATTATGGTGTTTACTTGCCATTTCTCATGCATATTAGGGTTTAAACACTCGGACACATATTCCGACCCTCTTGCATGATGCAGATATGTAATTATGTGTTTACTTGTCTTTCTCATGCATTAGGGTTTAAACACTCGGACACTTATCGGACCCTCTTGGATGATGGCAGATATGTAATTATGTGGTGTTTATTTGCCATTATCTCTGCATTAGGTTATAACATACTCGGACACTTATTCAGTACCCTCTTGCATGATGGCAGAAAGTACATTATGGTGTTTAATTGCCATTTCTCATGCATTAGGTTTAAACACTCGACACTTATTCACCCTCTGCATGATGGCAAGATATGTAATTATGTTGTTTACTTGCCATTTCTCATGCATTAGGTCTTAAACACTCGAACACTTGTTCGAACCCTCTTGCATGATGCCAGATAGGTAATTATGGTGTTTATTTGGCATTTGTCATGCATTAGTGTTTAAACACTTGGACACTTATTCGGACCCTCTTGCACGATGGCAAATATGTAATTATGGAGTTTTATTGCCATTTCTCATGC
>NW_021025386.1:4025528-4068589 GCF_004153795.1 Camellia sinensis
GCACTTATTCGACCCTCTTTGCAGATGCATATATGTAATTATGGTGTTTATTGCCATTTCTCATGCATTAGGGTTTTAACACTCGGACACTTATTTCGAACCCTCTTTGCATGATGGCAGATATGTAATTATTGGTGTTTACTTGCCATTTTCATGCATTAGGGTTTTACACACGGACACTTATTCGGACCTCTTTGCATGATGGCAGATAATGTAATTATGTGTTTTATTTTCCATTTTCTCATGCATTAGGGTTAAACAACTCAGACATTCTATTGGACCCTCTTGCAATGAGAGTATATGTAATTATGGTGTTTACTTGCATTTCTCATGCATTAGGGTTAAACACCTCGGACACTATTTCGACCCTTGCATCGATGGCAGATATGTAATTATTTGTTTATCTTGCCATTTCTCTGCATTAGGGTCTTAAACACTCGGAAACACTTATTCGGACCCTCTTGCATGATGGCAGATATGTATAATATGTGTTTATTTGCCATTTTCATGCATTAGTGATTAAACACTCGGACACTTATCCACCCTTTGCATGATGGCAGATATGTAATTAGTGTTTAGCTTGCCATTTCTCATGCATTAGGGTTAAACACTCGGACACTTGTTCGGACCCTCTGCATGATGGCTGATATGTAATTATGTGTTTATTGCCATTTCTCATGCTTAGGGTTTAAACACTCGGCATAGTTCAGACCCTCTTGCATGATTGCAGATATGTAATTATGGTGTTTACTTGGCATTTCTCACGCATTAGGTTTAACCTCGGACACTTATTCGGCCCTCTTGCGTGATGCAGATATGTAATTATGGTGTTTATTTTCCAATGTCTGCATTAGGGTTTAAGCACACGGACACTTATTCGGACCCTCTTGCATGATGGCAGATATGTAATTATTGGTGTTTATTTGCCATTTCTCATGCATTAGGGTTTAAACACTCGGACACTTATTCGGACCCTCTTGCATGATGGTAAATATGTAATTACGTGTTTACTTTGCCATTTCCATGCATTAGGGTTTAAACAGTCGGACACTTATTCGGACCCTCCTGCATGATGGCAGATATGTAATTATGTGTTTTATTTGCCATTTCTCATGCATTAGGGTTAAACACTCGACACTTATTCGGACCCTCTTGCATGATGGCAGATATGTAATTATGTTGTTTACTTGCCATTTGTCATGCATTGGGTTTAACACTCGGACACTTTCGACCCTCTTGCGTGATGGCAGATATGTAATATTGTGTGTTTATTTTGCCATTTCTCATGCATTAGGGTTTAAACACTCGAGACACTTATTCGGACCCTCTTGCAATGATGGCAGATATGTAATTATGGTGTTTACTTGCCATTTCTCATGCATTAGGGGTTTAAAACTCGGACACTTATTCGGACCCTCTTGCACGATGGCAAGATATGTAATTATGGTGTTTATTGCCATTTCTCATGCGTTAGGGTTTAAAATCGGACCACTTTCCCGACCTCTTGGATGATGGCAGATATGTAATTATGGTTTACTTGCCATTTCTCAGCATTAGGGTTTAAAACTCGGACACTTATTCGACCCTCTTGCATGATGGCAGATATGTAATTATGGTGTTTATTGCCATTCTTATGCATTAGGGTTTAAATACTCGGACATCTTATTCGGACCCTCTGCGATGATGGCAGATAAGTAATTAGTTGTTTATTTGCCATTTCTCTTGCATTAGGTTATAAATATGGACACTTATTCAGACCCTCTTGCATGATGGCGACATGTAATTTGGTGTTTACTTGCCATTTCTCAATGCATATAGGGTTTAAACTCGGACACTTATTCCCCCTTGCATGATGGCAGATATGTAATTATGGTGTTTACTTGCCATTTCTCATGCATTAGGTCTTAAACACTCGAACACTTGTTCGGACCCTCTGCATGATGGCAGATATGTAATTTGTGTATTTTTTCCATTTCTCTGCATTAGGGTTTAAACACTCGGAACTTATTTCGGACCCTCTTGCATGATGGCAGATATGTATTATGGTGTTTATTGCCATTTCTCAGCATTAGGGTTAAGCACACGGACACTTCGGACCCTCTTGCATTGATGGCAGATATGTATTATGGTGTTTATTTGCCTTCTTTTTCATGCATTAGGGTTTAAACACTCAGGACATTTATTCGGACCCTCTTGATGATGGTAAATATGTAATTACGTTGTTTACTTTGCCATTTTCACATGCATTAGGTTTAAACTCGGACACTTATTTCGACCCTCCTGCATGAATGGCAGATATGTAATTATGTTGTTTTACTTGCCATTTTTCTCATGCATTTGGGCTTAAACACTCGAACACTTATTCGCCCTCTTGCATGATGCCAGATATGTAATTATGGTGTTTATTTGCCATTTGTCATGCATTCGGGTTTAAACACTCGGACACATATTCGCACCCTCTTGCATTGATGGCAGATATTGTTAATTATGGTCGTTTATTTGCCATTTCTCATTGCATTAGGGTTTAAACACTCGAAACACTTATTCAGACCTTTTACATGAGCAGATATGTAATTATGGTGTTTACTTGCCATTTCTCATGCATTAGGGTTTAAATACTCGGACACTTATTCGAACCCTCTTGCACGATTGGCGGATATGTAATTATGGTGTTTATTCGCATTTCCATGCATTAGGTGTTTAAATACTCGGGACACTTTTCGGGACCTCTTTGGGAACTTATTCAGACCCTCTTGCATGATGGCAGATATGTAATTATGGTGTTTACTTGCCATTTCTCATGCATTAGGGCTTAAACACTCGGACACTTATTCGGACCCTCTTCCATGATGGCAGATATGTAATTATGGTGTTTATTTAGCATTTCTCACGCATGAGGGTTTAAACACTCGGACACTTATTCAGACCCACTTGCATGATGGCAGATATGTAATTATGGTGTTTACTTGCCATTTCTCATGCATTAGGGCTTAAACACTCGGACACTTATTCGGACCCTCTTCCATGATGGCAGATATGTAATTATGGTGTTTATTTAGCATTTCTCACGCATGAGGGTTTAAACACTCGGACACTTATTCAGACCCACTTGCATGATGGCAGATATGTAATTATGGTCTTTACTTGCCATTTCTCATGCATTTGGTTTTAAACACTCGAACACTTATTTGGACCCTCTTGCATGATGGCAGATATGTAATTATGGTGTTTATTTTCCATTTCTCATGCATTTTGGTTTAAGCACTCGGACACTTATTCAGACCCTCTTGCATGATGGCAAATATGTAATTATGGTGTTTACTTGCCATTTCTCATGCATTAGGGTTATAACACTCGGACACTTATTCCGACCCTCTTGCATGATGGCAGATATGTAATTATGGTGTTTACTTGCCATTTCACATGCATTAGGGTTATAACACTCGGACACTTATTCCGACCCTCTTGCATGATGGCAGATATGTGATTATGGTGTTTACTTGCCATTTCTCATGCATTATGGTTTAAACAATCGGACACTTACTCGGACCCTCTTGGATGATGGCAGATATGTAATTATGTGTTTATTTTCCATTTCACTTCAATTAGGTTATAAAGACTCGGACACTTATTCAGACCCTCTTGCATAATGCCAGATAAGTAATTACGGTGTTTATTTGCCATTTCTCATGCATTAGGATTTAAACACTCGGACATTTGTTCGGACCCTCTTGCATGATGGCAGATATGTAATTATGTTGTTTATTTGCCATTTCTCATGCATTAGGGCTTAAACAGATGGACACTTATTCGGACCCTCTTGCATGATGGCAGATAAGTAATTATGGTGTTTATTTGCCATTTCTCATGCATTAGGTTTTAAACACTCGGACACTTATTTGGACCCTCTTGCTTGATGGCAGATATGTAATTATGTTGTTTACTTGCCATTGCTTATGCATTAGGTCTTAAACACTCGAACAATTGTTCGAACCCTCTTGCATGATGCCAGATATGTAATTATGGTGTTTACTTGCCATTTCTCACGCATTAGGGTTTAAACACTCGGACACTTATTCGGACCCTCTTGCATGATGGCAGATATGCAATTATGGTGTTTATTTGACATTTGTCATGCATTTGGGTTTAAGCACACGGACACTTATTCGGACCCTCTTGCATGATGGCAGATATGTAATTATGGTGTTTATTTGCCTTTTCTCATGCATTAGGGTTTAAACACTCAGACATTTATTCGGACCCTCTTGCATGATGGTAAATATGTAATTACGTTGTTTACTTGCCATTTCACATGCATTAGGGTTTAAACACTCGGACACTTATTTCTACCCTCCTGCATGATGGCAGATATGTAATTATGTTGTTTACTTGCCATTTCTCATGCATTTGGGCTTAAACACTCGAACACTTATTCGAACCCTCTTGCATGATGCCAGATATGTAATTATGGTGTTTATTTTCCATTTGTCTTGCATTCGGGTTTAAACACTCGGACACATATTCGCACCCTCTTGCTTGATGGCAGATATGTAATTTTGGTCTTTATTTGCCATTTCTCATGCATTAGGGTTTAAATACTCGGACACTTATTCGGACCCTCCTGCACGATGGCGGATATGTAATTATGGTGTTTATTTGCCATTTCTCATGCATTAGGGTTTAAATACTCGGACACTTATTCGGACCCTCTTGGATGATGGCAGATATGTAATTATGGTGTTCATTTTCCATTTCTCATGCATTAGGTAATAAATACTCGGACACTTAGTCAGACCCTCTTGCATAATGGCAGATATGTAATTATGGTGTTTACTTGCCATTTTTCATGCATTAGGGCTTGAACACTCGGACACTTATTCGGATCTTCTTGCATGATGGCAGATATGTAATTATGGAATTTATTTTCCATTTCTCATGCATTAGGGTTTAAACACTCGGATACTTATTCGAACACTTATTTGGACCCTCTTGCATGATGGCAGATATGTAATTACGATTTTTATTTTCCATTTCCCATGCATTAGGGTTTAAACACTCGGACACTTATTCGGACCCTCTTGCATGATGGCAGATATGTAAATATGGTGTTTATTTGTCATTTGTCATGCATTAGGGTTTAAACACTCGGACACTTTTTCGGACCCTCTTGCATGATGGAAGATATGTAATTATGGGGTTTACTTGCCATTTCTCATGCATTAGGGTTTAAACACTCGGACACTTATTTGGACCCTCTTGCAAGATGGCAGATATGTAATTATGGTGTTTACTTGCCATTTCACATGCATTAGGGTTAAAACACTCGGACACTTATTCCAACCCTCTTGCATGATGGCAGATATGTAATTATGGTGTTTACTTGCCATTTCTCATGCATTAAGGTTTAAACAATCGGACACTTACTTGGACCCTCTTGGATGATGGCAGATATGTAATTATGTGTTTATTTGCCATTTCACTTCAATTAGGTTATAAAGACTCGGACACTTATTTAGACCCTCTTGCATAATGCCAGATAAGTAATTATGGTGTTTATTTGCCATTTCTCTTGCATTAGGGAATAAATACTCGGACACTTATTCCGATCCTCTTGCGTGATGGCAGATATGTAATTATGTTGTTTACTTGCCATTTCTGATGCATTAGGTCTTAAACACTCGAACACTTGTTCGAACCCTCTTGCATGATGCCAGATAGGTAATTATGGTATTTATTTGGCATTTGTCCTGCTTTAGTGTTTAAACACTTGGACACTTATTCGGACCCTCTTGCACGATGGTAAATATGTAATTATGGAGTTTATTTGCCATTTCTCATGCGTTAGGGTTTAAACACTCGGTCACTTATTCGGACCCTCTTGTATGATGACAGATATGTAATTATGGTGTTTACTTGCCATTTCTCACGCATTAGGTTTTAAACACTCGGACACTTACTTGGACCCTTTTGCATGATGGCAGATATGTAATTGTGGTGTTTACTTGCCATTTCTAATGCCTTCGGCTTTAAACACTCGGACACTTATTCGGACCCTCTTGCAAGATGACAGATATGTAAATATGGTGTTTATTTGCCATTTCTCTTGCATCAGGGTTTAAATACTCGGACACTAATTCAGACCCTCTCGCATGATGGCAGATATGTAATTATGTTGCTTACTTGCCATTTCTCAAGCATGAGGGTTTAAACACTCTGACACTTATTCGGACCCTCTTGCATGATGCCAGATATGGAATTATGGTGTTTAATCGCCATTTGTCATGCATTAGGGTTTAAACACTCGAACACTTATTTGGACCCTCTTGCATGATGGCCGATATGGAATTATGGTGTTTACTTGCCATTTCTCATGTATTAGGGTTTAAACACTCTAACACTTATTCGGACCCTCTTGCATGATGGCAGATATGTAATTATGGTGTTTATTTGCCGTTTGTCATGCATTAGGGTTTAAACAATTGGACACTTACTCGGACCCTCTCGCATGATGGCAGCTATGTAATTATGGTGTTTATTTGCCATTTGTCATGCATTAGGGTTTAAACAATTGGACACTTATTCGGACCCTCTTGCATGATGGCAGATATGTAATTATGGTGTTTATTTGTCATTTCTCATGCATCAGCGTTTAAATACTCGGACACTTATTAAGACCCTCTCGCATGATGGCAGATATGTACTTAAGTTGTTTACTTGCCATTTCTCAAGCATGAGGGTTTAAACACTCGGACAGTTATTCAGACCGTCTTGCATGATGCCAGATATGTAATTATGGTGCTTAATCGCAAGTTGTCATGCATTAGGGTTTAAACACTCGAACACTTATTCGGACCCTCTTGCATGACGGCAGATATGGAATTATGGTGTTTACTTGCCATTTCTCATGTATTAGTGTTTAAACACTCTAACACTTATTCGGACCCTCTTGCATGATGGCAGAAATGTAATTATGGTGTTTATTTGCCATTTGTCATGCATTAGGGTTTAAACAATGGGACACTTATTCAGACCCTCTTGCATGATGGCTGATATATAATTATGGTGTTTACTTGCCATTTCTCATGCATTAGGGTTTAAACACTCGGACACATATTCCGACCCTCTTGCATGATGTTAGATATGTAATTATGTTGTTTACTTGTCGTTTCTCATGCATTAGGGTTTAAATACTCGGACACTTATTCGGACCCTCTTGGATGATGGCAGGTGTGTAATTATGGTGTTTATTTGCCATTTCTCTTGCATTAGGTTATAAATACTCGGACACCTATTCAGACCCTCTTGCATAATGGCAGATATGTAATTATGGTGTTTACTTGCCATTTCTCATGCATTAGCGATTAAACACTCGAACACTTATTCTGACCCTCTTGCATGATGGCAGCTATGTAATTATGTTGTTTACTTGCCATTTCACATATATTAGGGTTTAAACACTCGGACACTTATTTGGACCCTCTTACATGATGGCAGATATGTAATTATGTTGTTTACCTACAATTTCTCTTCCATTAGGGCTTAAACACTCGAACACTTATTCGAACCCTCTTGCATGGTGCCAGATATGTAACTATGGTGTTTATTTACCATTTGTCATGCATTAGGCTTTAAACACTCGGACACTTATTCAGACCCTCTTGCACGATGACAGATATGTAATTATGGTGTTTATTTGTCATTTCTCATGCGTCAGGGTTTAAATACTCGGACACTTATTCAGACCCTCTCGCATGATGGCAGATATGTAATTATGTTGTTTACTTGCCATTTCTCAAGCATGAGGGTTTAAACACTCGGACACTTATTCGGACCCTCTTGCATGATGCTAGATATGTAATTATGGTGTTTAATCGCCATTTGCCATGGATTAGGGTTTAAACACTCGAACACTTATTCGGACCCTCTTGCACGATGGCAGATATGGAACTATGGTGTTTACTTGCCATTTCTCATGTATTAGGGTTTAAACACTCGGACACTTATTCCGACCCTCTTGCACGATGTTAGATATGTAATTATGTTGTTTACTTGTCATTTCTCATGCATTAGGGTTTAAATACTCGGACACTTATTCGGACCCTCTTGGATGATGGCAGATATGTAATTATGGGGTTTATTTGCCATATCTCTTGCATTAGGTTATAAATACTCGGAAATTTATTCAGACCCTCTTGCATGATCGCAGATATGCAATTATGGTGTTTACTTGCCATTTCTCATGCATTAGGGTTTAAACACTCGGACACTTATTCCGACCTCTTGCACGATGGCAGATATGTAATTATGTTGTTTTCTTGCCATTTCTCATGCATTATGGTTTAAACACTCGGACACTTATTCGGACCCTCTTGGATGATGGTAGGTATGTAATTATGGTGTTTATTTGCCATTTCTCTTGCATTAGGTTATAAATACTCGGACAATTATTCAGACGCTCTTGCATAATGGCAGATATGTAACTATGGTCTTTACTTGCCATTTCTCAGGCATTAGGGATTAAACACTCGAACACTTATTCGGACCCTCTTGCATGATGGCAGATATGTAATTATGGTATTTATTTTTCATTTCTCATGCATTAGGGTTTAAACAATCGGATACTTATTCAGACCCTCTTGCATGATGGTAGATATATAATTATGGTGTTTACTTGCCATTTCTCATGCATTAGGGTTTAAACATTGGGACACTTATTCGGACCCTCCTGCGTGATGGCAGATATGTAATTATGTTGTTTATTTGGCATTTGTCTTGCATTAGGGTTTAAACACACGGACACTTATTCGGACCCTCTTGCATGATGGCGGATATGTAATTATGTTGTTTATTAGCCATTTCTCATGCATTAGGGTTTAAACACTCGGACACTTATTTGGACCCTTTTGCATGATGGCAGTTATGTAATTATGTTGTTTATTTGCAATTTCTCTTGCATTAGGGCTTAAACACTCGAACACTTATTCGAACCCTCTTGCATGATGCCAGATACGTAACTATGGTGTTTATTTACCATTTGTCATGCATTAGGGTTTAAACACTCGAACACTTATTCGGACCCTCTTGCATGATGGCAGATATGTAATTATGGTGTTTATTTGCCATATCTCTTGCATTAGGGTATAAATACTCGGACACTTATTCAGACCCTCTCGCTTGATGGCAGATATGTATGTAATTATGGTGTTTACTTGCCATTTCTCATGCGTTAGGGTTTAAATACTCGGACACTTATTCGGACCCTCTTGCACGATGGTAGATATGTAATTATGGTGTTTAATCGCCATTTGTCATGCATTAGGGTTTAAACACTCGAACGCTTATTCGGACCCACTTGCATGATGGCAGATATGGAATTATCGTGTTTACTTGCCATTTCTCATGTATTACGGTTTAAACACTCTAACACTTATTCGGACCCTCTTGCATGATGGCAGATATGTAATTATGGTGTTTACTTGCCATTTGTCATGCATTAGGGTTTAAACAATCGGACACTTATTCAGACCATCTTGCATTATTGCAGATATGTAATTATGGTGTTTAGTTGCCATTTCTCATGCATTAGGGTTTAAACAATCGGACACTTATTCCGACCCTCTTGCATGACTACAGATATGTAATTATGTTGTTTACTTGTTATTTCTCATGCATTAGGGCTTAAATACTCGGACACTTATTCGGATCCTCTTGGATGATGGCAGATATGTAATTATGATGTTTATTTGCCATATCTCTTGCATTACGTTATAAATACTCGGACACTTATTCAGACCTCTTGCATGATGGCAGATATCCAATTATGGTGTTTACTTTCCATTTCTCATGCATTAGGGTTTAAACACTCGGACACTTATTCGGACCCTCCTGCATGATGGCAGATATGTAATTATGGTGTTTATTTTCCATTGGTCATGCGTTGGGGTTTAAACAAACGGACACTTATTCGGACCCTCTTGCATGATGGCATATATGTAATTGTGGTGTTTATTTGCCATTTCTCATGCATTAGGGTCTAAACACTCGGACATTTATTTGGACCCTCTTACATGATGGAAGATATGTAATTACGTTGTTTACATGCCATTTCACATGCATTAGGGTTTAAACACTCGGACACATATTTGGACCCTCTTGCATGATGGCAGATATGTAATTATGTTGTTTACTTGCCATTTCTCATGCATTAGGGCTTAAACACTCGAACACTTTTTCGAACCCTCTTGCGTGATGCCAGATATGTAATTATGGTGTTTATTTGCCATTTATCATGCATTAAGGTTTAAACACTCGGACACTTATTCGGACCCTCTTGCATGATGGCAGATATGTAATTGTGGTGTTTATTTGCCTTTTCTCATGCATTAGGGTTTAAACACTCGGACACTTATTCGAACCCCCTTGCATGATGGCAGATATGTAATTATGGTGTTTACTTGCCATTTCTCATGCATTAGGGTTTAAATACTTGGACATTTATTCGGACCCTCTTGCACGATGGCAGATATGTAATTATGGTGTTTACTTGCCATTTCTCATGCATTATGGTTTAAACATTCGGACACTTATTCGGACCCTCTTGCACGATGGTAGATATGTAATTATGGTGTTTAATCGCCATTTGTCATGCATTAGGGTTTAAACAAACGGACACGTATTCGGATCCTCTTGCACGATAGCAGATATGTAATTATGGTGTTTACTAGCCGTTTCTCTTACATTAGGGTCCGAACACACGGACACTTGATCAGACCCTCTGGCATTATGGCAGATATGTAATTATGGTGTTTACTTGCCATTTCTAATGCATTAGGGTTTAAACACTTGGACACTTATTCGGACCCTCTTGCGTGACGGTGGATATGTAATTGTGGTGTTTACTTGCCATTTCTCATGCATTAGCGTTCGAACACTAGGGCACTAATTCGGACCCTCTTGCACGATGTCAGATATGTAATTATGGTGTTTACTTTCCATTTCCCATGCATTTGGGGTTGAACACTCAGACACGTATTCGGATCTTTTTGCATGATGGCAGATATGCAATTACGGTGTTTTCTAGCCATTTCTCATACATTAGGGTTCGAACACTCGGTCACTTATTCAGACCGTCTCAAATGATGGCAGATATGTAATTATGGTGTTTCCTTACCATTTCTCATGCATTAGGGTTTAAACACACGGACACGTAATTGGATCGCCTTGCATGATGGCAGATATGTAATTATGGTGTTTACTTCGCATTTCTCATACATTAGCGATCGAACACTGGGACACTTATTCGGACCGTCTTGTATCATGGCAGGTATCAAATTATGATGTTTACTTGCCATTTCTCATGCATTAGGGTTTAAAGACACGGACACGCAATCGGATTAACTTGCATGATGGCAGATATGTAATTATGTTGTTTACTAGCCATTTCTCATACATTAGGGTTCAAACACTCGGTCACTTATTCAGACCGTCTCAAATGATGGCAGATATGTAATTATGGTGTTTCCTTACCATTTCTCATGCATTAGGGTTTAAACACACGGACACGTAATTGGATCGCCTTGCATGATGGCAGATATGTAATTATGGTGTTTACTTCGCATTTCTCATACATTAGCGATCGAACACTGGGACACTTATTCGGACCGTCTTGTATCATGGCAGGTATCAAATTATGATGTTTACTTGCCATTTCTCATGCATTAGGGTTTAAAGACACGGACACGCAATCGGATTAACTTGCATGATGGCAGATATGTAATTATGTTGTTTACTAGCCATTTCTCATACATTAGGGTTCAAACACTCGGTCACTTATTCAGACCGTCTCAAATGATGGCAGATATGTAATTATGGTGTTTCCTTACCATTTCTCATGCATTAGGGTTTAAACACACGGACACGTAATTGGATCGCCTTGCATGATGGCAGATATGTAATTATGGTGTTTACTTCGCATTTCTCATACATTAGCGATCGAACACTGGGACACTTATTCGGACCGTCTTGTATCATGGCAGGTATCAAATTATGATGTTTACTTGCCATTTCTCATGCATTAGGGTTTAAAGACACGGACACGCAATCGGATTAACTTGCATGATGGCAGATATGTAATTATGTTGTTTACTAGCCATTTCTCATACATTAGGGTTCAAACACTCGGTCACTTATTCAGACCGTCTCAAATGATGGCAGATATGTAATTATGGTGTTTCCTTACCATTTCTCATGCATTAGGGTTTAAACACACGGACACGTAATTGGATCGCCTTGCATGATGGCAGATATGTAATTATGGTGTTTACTTCGCATTTCTCATACATTAGCGATCGAACACTGGGACACTTATTCGGACCGTCTTGTATCATGGCAGGTATCAAATTATGATGTTTACTTGCCATTTCTCATGCATTAGGGTTTAAAGACACGGACACGCAATCGGATTAACTTGCATGATGGCAGATATGTAATTATGTTGTTTACTAGCCATTTCTCATACATTAGGGTTCGAACACTCATACAGTTATTCAGTCCCTCTTGCATTATGGAAATATGTAATTATGGTGTTTACTTGCCATTTCTCATGCATTATTGTTTAAACACTCGGACACTTATTCGAACCCTCTTGCATGATGGCAGATATGTAATTATGGTATTTACTTGCCATTTTATCATGCATTTGCGTTCAAACACTCGGCCACTTATTTGGACCGCCTTGTATGATGGCAGATATGTAATTACTGTATTTACATGCCATTTCACATGCATTAGGGTTTAAATAAACGGACACGTATTCGGATCCTCTTGCACGATAGCAGATATGTAATTATGGTGTTTACTAGCCGTTTCTCTTACATTAGGGTCCGAACACACGGACACTTGATCAGACCCTCTGGCATTATGGCAGATATGTAATTATGGTGTTTACTTGCCATTTCTAATGCATTAGGGTTTAAACACTTGGACACTTATTCGGACCCTCTTGCGTGACGGTGGATATGTAATTGTGGTGTTTACTTGCCATTTCTCATGCATTAGCGTTCGAACACTAGGGCACTAGCCATTTCTCATGCATTAGGGCTTAAACACTCGAACACTTTTTCGAACCCTCTTGCGTGATGCCAGATATGTAATTATGGTGTTTATTTGCCATTTGGCATGCATTAGGGTTTAAACACTGGGACACTTATTCGGACCCTCTAGCATGATAGCAGATATGTAATTATGGTGTTTATTTTCCTTTTCTCATGCATTAGGGTTTAAACACTCGGACACTTATTCGGACCCTCTTGCATGATGGCAGATATGTAATTATGGTGTTTACTTGCCATTTCTCATGCATTAGGGTTTAAACACTCGGACACTTATTCGGACCCTCTAGCACGATGGCAGATATGTAATTATGGTGTTTATTTGCCATTTCTCATGCATCAGGGCTTAAATACTCGGACACTTATTCGGACCCTCTCGCATGATGGCAGATATGTAATTATGTTATTTACTTGCCATTTTCTCATGCATTAGGGTTTAAACACTCGGATACTTATTCGGACCCTCTTGCGTGATGGCAGAATTGTAATTATGGTGTTTAATCGCCATTTGTCATGCATTAGGGTGTAAACACTCGGACAGTTATTCTGACCCTCTTGCATGAGAGTAGATATAGAATTATGGTGTTTACTTGGCATTTCTCATGTATTAGGGTTTAAACACTCGGACACATATTCGGACCCTCTTACATGATGGCAGATATGCAATTACGGTGTTTCTTTGCCATTTGTCGTGCATTAGGGTTTAAACAATCAGACACTTATTCGGACCCTCTTGCATGACGGCAGATATGTAATTATGGTGTTTACTTGCCATTTCTCATGAATTAGGGTTTAAACACTCGGACACTTATTCGGACCCTCTTGCATGATGGCAGATATGTAATTATGTTGTTTACTTGCCATTTCTCATGCATTAGGGCTTAAACACTCGAACATTTTTTCGAACCCTCTTGCGTGATGCCAGATATGTAATTATGGTGTTTATTTGCCATTTGTCTTGCATTACGGTTTAAATACTCGGACACTTATTCGGACCCTCTAGCATGATGGCAGATACGTAATTATGGTGTTTATTTTCCTTTTCTCATCCATTAGGGTTTAAACACTCGGACACTTATTCGGATCCTCTTGCATGTTGGCAGAAATGTAATTATGCTGTTTACTTGCCATTTCTCATGCATTAGGGTTTAATCACTCTGACACATATTCGGACCCTCTTGCACGATGGCAGATATGTAATTATGGTGTTTATTTGCCATTTGTCATGCATTAGGGTTTAAACAATCGGACACTTATTCGGACCCTCCTGCATTATGGTAGATATGTAATTATGGTGTTTATTTTCCATTTGTCATGCATTAGGGTTTAAACAATCGGACACTTATTCGGACCCTCTTGCATTATGGCAGATATGTAATTATGGTGTTTAGTTGCCGTTTCTCATGCATTAGGGTTTAAACACTCGGACACTTATTCCGACCCTATTGCATGCTGGCAGATATGTAATTATGTTGTTTACTTGTCATTTCTCATGCATTAGGGTTTAAATACTCGGACACTTATTCGGACCCTCTTGGATGATGGCAGATATGTAATTACGGTGTTTATTTGCCATATCTCTTGCATATGGTTATAAATACTCGGACACTAATTCAGACCCTCTTGCGATATGGCATATATGCAATTATGGTGTTTACTTACAATTTCTCATGCATTAGGGTTTAAATACTCGGACACTTATTCGGACCCTCCTGCATGATGGCTAATATGTAATTATGGTGTTTATTTGCCATTGGTCATGCATTGGGGTTTAAACACACGGACACTTATTCGGACCCTCTTGCATGATGGCAGATATGTAATTATGTTGTTTACATGCCATTTCACATGCATTTGGGTTTAAACACTCGGACACATATTTGGACCCTCTTGCATGATGGCAGATATGTAATTATGTTGTTTGCTAGCCATTTCTCATGCATTAGGGCTTAAACACTCGAACACTTTTTCGAACCCTCTTGCGTGATGCCAGATATGTAATTATGGTGTTTATTTGCCATTTGTCATGCATTAGGGTTTAAACAGTCGGACACTTATTCGGACCCTCTTGCATGATGGCAGATATTTAATTATGGTTTTCATTTGCCTTTTCTCATGCATTTGGGTTTAAACACTCGAACACTTATTCGGACCCTCTTGCATGATGGCAGATCTGTAATTATGGTGTTTATTTGCCATTTCCCATACATCAGGGCTTAAATACTCGGACACTTATTTAGACCCTCTCGCATGATGGCAGATATTTAATTATGCTGTTTACTTGCCATTTCTCAAGCATTAGGGTCTAAACACTCGGATACTTATTCGGACCCTCTTGCGTGATGGCAGATATGTAATTATGGTGTTTAATCGCCATTTGTCATGCATTAGGGTCTATACACTCGAACACTTATTCCGACCCTCTTGTATGAGGGCAGATATAGAATTATGGTGTTTACTTTCCATTTCTCATGTATTAGGGTTTAAACACTCGGACACTTATTCGGACCCTCTTGCATGATGGCAGATATGTAATTACGGTGTTTATTTGCCATTTGTCATGCATTAGGGTTTCAACAATAGGACACTTATTCGGACCCTCTTGCATGATGGCAGATATGTAATTGTGGTGTTTATTTTCCATATCTCTTGCATTAGGTTATAAATACTCGGACACTTATTCTGACCATCTTGCATGATGGCAGATATGCAATTATGGTGTTTACATGGCATTTCTCATGCATTAGGGTTTAAACACTTGGACACCTATTCCGACCCTCTTGCATGATGGCAGATATGTAATTATGTTGTTTACTTGCCATTTCTCATGCATTAGGGTTTAAACACTCGGACCCTTTTTCAGACCCTCTTGGATGATGGCAGATATGTAATTATGGTGTTTACTTGCCATTTCTCATGCATTAGGGATTACACACTCGGACACTTATTCGGACCCTCTTGCACGATGGCAGATATGTAATTATGGTATTTATTTTCCATTTCTCATCCATTAGGGTTTAAACACTCGAAAACTTATTCGGACCCTCTTGCATAATGGCAGATATGTAATTATGGTGTTCGCTTGCCATTTCTCATGCATTAGGGTTTAAACACTCGGACAGTTATTCGGACCATCCTGCATGATGGACGATATGTAATTACGGTGTATATTTGCCATTTGTCATGCATTAGGGTTGAAACACACGGACACTTATTCGGACCCTCTTGCTTGATCGCAGATATGTAATTATGGTGTTTATTTGCCATTTCTCATGCATTAGGGTATAAACACTCGGACATTTATTCGGACCCTCTTGCATGATGGCAGATATGTAATTATGTTGTTTACTTGCCATTTCTCATGCATTAGGGCTTAAACACTCGAACACTTATTCGAACCCTCTTGCGTGATGCCAGATATGTAATTATGGTGTTTATTTGCCATTGGACATGCATTAGGGTTTAAACACTGGGACACTTATTCGGATCCTCTAGCATGATGGCAGATATGTAATTATGGTGTTTATTTGCCTTTTCTCATGCATTAGGGTTTAAACACTCGGACACTTATTCGGACCCTCTTGCATGATGGAAGATATGTAATTATGGTGCTTACTTGCCATTTCTCATGCATTAGGGTTTAAATACATGGACATTTATTCGGACCCTCTTGCACGATGGCAGATATGTAATTATGGTGTTTACTTGCCATTGCTCATGCATTGCGGTTTAAACACTCGGACACTTATTCGGACCATCTTGCATGATGGCAGATATGTAATTATGGTGTTTACTTGCCATTTCTCATGCATTAGGGTTTAAACACTCGGACACTTATTCGGACCCTCTTGCGTGATGGCAGAAATGTAATTATGGTGTTTAATCGCCATTTGTCAGGCATTAGGGTTTAAACACTCGGACAGTTATTCAGACCCTCTTACATGATTTCAGATATGTAATTACGGTGTTTATTTGCCATTTGTCATGCATTAGGGTTTAAACAATCAGACACTTATTCGGACCCTCTTGCATGACGGCAGATATGTAATTATGGTGTTTACTTGCCATTTCTCATGGATTAGGGTTTAAACACTCGGACACTTATTCTGACCCTCTTGCATGATGGCAGATATGTAATTATGTTGTTTACTTGTCATTTCTCATGCATTAGGGTTTAAATACTGGGACACTTATTCGGACCCTCTTGGATGATGGCAGATATGTAATTATGGAGTTTATTTTCCATATCTCTTCGATTAGGTTATAAATACTTGGACACTTATTCAGACCCCCTTGTATGATGACAGATATGCAATTATGTTGTTTACTTGCCATTTCTCATGCATTAGGGTTTAAACACTCGGACACTTATTCAGACCCTCTTGCACGATGACAGATATGTAATTATGGTTTTTATTTGCCATTGGTCATGCATGAGGGTTTAAACACACAGACACTTATTCGGACCCTCTTGCATGATGGCAGATATGTAATTATGGTGTTTCTTTTCCATTTCTCATGCATTAGGGTTTAAACACTCAGACATTTATTCGGACCCTCTTGCATGGTGGCAGATATGTAATTATGTTGTTTACATGCCATTTCACATGCATTAGGGTTTAAACACTCGGACACATATTTGGACCCTCTTGCATGATGGCAGATATGTAATTATGTTGTTTGCTAGCCATTTCTCATGCATTAGGGCTTAAACACTCGAACACTTTTTCGAACTCTCTTGCGTGATGCCAGATATGTAATTATGGTGTTTATTTGCCATTTGTCATGCATTAGGGTTTAAACACTCGGACACTTATTCGGACCCTCTTGCATGATGGCGGATATGTAATTATGGTGTTTATTTGCCTTTTCTCATGCATTGGGGTTTAAGCACTCGGACACTTATTCGGACCCTATTGCATGATGGCAGATATGTAATTATGGTGTTTGCTTGCCATTTCTCATGCATTAGGGTTTAAATACTTGGAAATTTCTTCGGACCCTCTTGCACGATGGCGGATATGTAATTATGGTGTTTACTTGCCATTTCTCATGCATTAGGGTTTCAACACTCGGACACTTATTCGGACCCTCTTGCTTGATGGAAGATATGTAATTACGGTGTTTACTTGCCATTTCTCATGCATTAGGGTTTAGACACTCGGACACTTATTCGGACCCTTTTGCACGATGGCAGATATGTAATTATGGTGTTTATTTGCCATTTCTTATGCATCAGGGCTTAAATACTCGGACACTTATTCAGACCCTCTCGCATGATGGCAGATACGAAATTATGTTGTTTACTTGCCACTTCTCAAGCATTAGGGTTTAAACACTCGGACACTTATTCCGACCCTCTTGCAGGAGGGCAGATAAAGAATTATGGTGTTTACTTGCCATTTCACATGTATTAGGGTTTAAACACTCGGACACTTATTCGGACCCTCTTGTATGATGGCAGATATGTAATTACGGTGCTTCTTTGCCATTTGTCATGCATTAGGGTTTAAACAATCAGACACTTATTCTAACCCTCTTGCATGATGGCAGATTTGTAATTATGTTGTTTACTTGTCATTTCTCAAGCATTAGGGTTTAAATACTCGGACACTTATTCAGACCCTCTTGGATGATGGCAGATATGTAATTATCGTGTTTATTTGCCATATCTCTTGCATTAGGTTATAAATACTCAGACACTTATTCAGACCCTCTTGCACGATGGCAGATATGCAATTATGGTGTTTACTTGCCATTTCTCATGCATTAGGGTTTAAACACTCGGACACTTATTCCGTCCCTCTTGCATGATGGCAGTTATGAAATTATGTTGTTCACTTGCCATTTCTCATGCATTAGGGTTTAAACAGACGGACACTTTTTCGGACCCTCTTGGATGATGGCAGATATGTAATTATGGTGTTTATTTGCCATTTCTCTTGCATTAGGTTATAAATACTCAGACACTTATTCAGACCCTCTTGCATAATGGCAGATATGTCATTATGGTGTTTATTTGCCATTTGTCATGCATTACGGTTTAAACACACGGACACTTATTCGGACCCTCTTGCATGATCGCAGATATGTAATTATGTTGTTTAATTGCCATTTCTCATGCATTAGGGTTTAAACACTCGGACATTTATTCGGGCCCTCTTGCATGATGGCAGATATGTAATTATGTTGTTTATTTGCCATTTCACATGCATTAGGGTTTAAACACTCGGACACTTATTTGGACCCTCTTGCATGATGGCAGATATGTAATTATGTTGTTTACTTGCCATTTCCATGCATTAGGGCTTAAACACTCGAACACTTATTCGAACCCTCTTGCATGATACCAGATATGTAATTTTGGTGTTTATTTGCCATTTGTCATGCATTAGGGTTTGAACACTCGGACACTTATTCGGACCCTCTTGCATGATTGCAGATATGTAATTATGGTGTTTATTTCCCATTTCTCATGCATTAGGGTTTAAACACTGGGACAGTTATTCGGACCCACTTGCATGATGGCAGAGATGTAATTATGGTGTTTACTTGCCATTTCTCATGCACTACGGTTTAAATACTCAGACACTTATTCGGACCCACTTGCACGATGGCAGATATGTAATTATGGTGTTCATTGGCCATTTCTCGTGCATTAGGGTTTAAATACTCGGACACTTATTCGGACCCTCTTGGATGATGGCAGATATGTAATTATGGTGTTTATTTGCCATTTCTCATGCATTAGGTTATAAATACTCGGACACTTATTCAGACCCTCTTGCATAATGGCAGATATGTAATTATGTTGTTTACTTGCCATTTCTCATGCATTAGGGTTTAAACACTCGGACACTTATTCGGACCCTCTTCCATGATGGCAGACATGTAATTATGGTGTTTATTTGCCATTTCTCTTGCATTAGGGTATAAATACTCAGACAGTTATTCAGACCCTCTCGCATGATGGCCGATATGCAATTATGTTGTTTGCTTGCCATTTCTGAAGCATTATGGTTTAAACACTCGGACACTTATTCGGACCCTCTTGCATGATGCCAGATATGTAACTATGTTATTTACTTGCCATTTCTCATGCATTAGGGCTTAAACACACGGACACTTATTCGGACCCTCTTGCATGAGGGCAGATATGTAATTATGGTGTTTAGTTGCCATTTCTCATGCATTAGGGCTTGAACACTCTGACACTTATTCGGACCCTCTTGCATGATGGCAGATATGTAATTATGGTGTTTATTTTCCAATTCTCATGCATTAGGGTTTAAACACTCAGATACTTATTCGGACCCTCTTGCAGGATGGCAGATATGTAATTAAGGTGTTTAATCGCCATTTCTCAAGCATTAGGGTTTAAACACTCGGACACTTATTCGGACCCTCTTGCACGATGGCAGATATGTAATTGTGGTGTTTATTTGCCATTTCTCATGCATCAGGGTTTACATGCTCGGACACTTATTTAGACCCTCACGCATGATGGCAGATATGTAATTATGTTGTTTACTTGCCATTTCTCAAGCACTAGGGTTTAAACACTCGGACACTTATTCGGACCCTTTTGCATGATGCCAGACATGTAATTATGGTGTTCAATCGCCATTTGTCATGCATTACGGTTTAAACACTCGAACACTTATTCGGACCCTCTTGCATGATGGCAGATATGGAATTATGGTGTTTACTTGCCATTTCTCATGCATTAGGGTTAAAACACTCGGACACTTATTCCGACCCTCTTGGATGATGGCAGATATGTAATTATGCCGTTTACTTGTCATTTCTCATGCATTAGGGTTTAAATACTCGGACACTTATTCGGAACCTCTTGGATGATGGCAGATATGTAATTATGGTGTTTATTTGCCATTTCTCTTGCATTAGGTTATAAGTACTCAGACACTTTTTTCAGACCCTCTTGCATGATGGCTGATATGCAATTATGGTGTTTACTTGCCATTTCTCAAGCATTAGGGTTTAAACACTCGGACACTTATTTGGACCCTCTCGCATGATGGCAGATATGTAACTATGTTGTTTACTTGCCATTTCTCAGGCATTAGGACTTAAACACACGGACACTTATTCGGACCCTCTCGCATGAGGGCAGATATGTAATTATGGTGTTTACTTGCCATTTCTCATGCATTTGGGCTTGACCACTCTGACACTTATTCGGACCCTCTTGCATGATGGCAGATATGTAATTATGGTGTTTATTTTGCAATTCTCATGTATTAGGGTTTAAACACTCGGATACTTATTCGGACCCTCTTGCAGGATGGCAGATATGTAATTATGGTGCTTAATCGCCATTTCTCATGCATTAGGGTTTAAACACTCGGACACTTATTCGGACCCTCTTGCACAATGGCAGATACGTAATTGTGGTGTTTATTTGCCATTTCTCATGCATCAGGGTTTAAATGCTCGGACACTTGTTCAGACCCTCGCGCATGATGGCAGATATGTAATTATGTTGTTTACTTGCCATTTCTCAAGCAATACGGTTTAAACACTCGGACAGTTATTCGGACCCTCTTGCATGATGCCAGACATGTAATTGTGGTGTTTAATCGCCATTTGTCAAGCATTCGGGTTTAAACACTCGAACACTTATTCGGACCCTCTTGCATGATGGCAGATATGGAATTATGGTGTTTACTTGCCATTTCTCATGCATTAGGGTTAAAACACCTGGACACTTAATCCGACCCTCTTGGATGATGGCAGATATGTAATTATGCTGTTTACTTGTCATTTCTCATGCATTAGGGTTTAAATACTCGGACACTTATTCGGAACCTCTTGGATGATGGCAGATATGTAATTATGGTGTTTACTTGCCATTTCTCATGCATTAGGGTTAAAACACTCGGACACTTATTCTGACCCTCTTGGATGATGGCAGATATGTAATTATGCTATTTACTTGTCATTTCTGATGCATTAGGGTTTAAATACTCAGACACTTATTCGGAACCTCTTGGATGATGGCAGATATGTAATTATGGTGTTTATACGCCATTTCTCTTGCATTAGGTTATAAATACTCGGACACTTATTCAGACCCTCTTGCATAATGGCAGATATGTAATTATGGGGTTTACTGGCCATTTCTTATGCATTAGGGATTAAACACTCTGACACTTATTCGGACCCTCTTCTGTGATGTCAGATATGTAATTGTGGTATTTATTTTCCATTTCTCATGCATTAGGGTTTAAACATTCGGATACTTATTCAGACCCTCTTGCATGATGGCAAATATGTAATTATGGTGTTTATTTTCCATGTCTCATGCATTAGGGTTTAAACACTCGAATACTTATTCGGACTCTCTGGCATGATGGCAGATATGTAATTATGGTGTTTAATCGCCATTTCTCATGCATTAGGGTTTTAACATTCGGACACTTATTCGGACCGTCTTGCATGATGGCAGACATGTAATTATGGTGTTTATTTGCCATTTGTCATGCATTGGGGTTTAAACACTCGGACACTTATTTGGACCCTCTTGCATGATGGAAGATATGTAATTATGGTGTTTACTTGCCATTTCTCGTGCATTAGGGTTTAAACACTCAGACACTTATTCGGACCCTCTTGCATGATGGAAGATATGTAATTATGGTGTTTACTTGCCATTTCTCATGCATTAGGGTTTAAACACTCGGACACTTATTCGGACCCTCTTGCATGATGACAGATATGTAATTATGGTGTTTACTTGCCATTTCTCATGCATTAGGGTTTAAACACTCCGACGCTTTTTCGGATCCTCTTGTACGAGGGCAGATATGTAATTATGGTGTTTATTTGCCATTTCTCATGCATTAGTGTTTAAATACTCGGACACTTATTCGGACCCTCTTGGATGATGGCAGATATGTAATTATGGGGTTTATTTGTCATTTCTATTGCACTAGGTTACAAATACTCGGACACTTATTCAGTCCCTTTCGCATAATAGCAGATATGTAATTATGGTGTTACTTGCCATTTCGCAAGCATTAGGGCTTAAACACTCGGACACTTATTCGGACCCTCTTGCATGATGGCAGATATGTAATTATGTTGTTTACTTGCCATTTCTCATGCATTAGGGCTTAAACACTTGGACACTTATTCGGACCATCTTGCATGGTGGCAGATATATAACTATGGTGTTTAGTTGCCATTTCCCTTGCATTAGTGTTTAAACACTCGGGCACTTATTCCGACCCTCTTGCGTGAGGGCAGATATGTAATTATGGTGTTTACTTGCTATTTCTCAAGCATTAGGTTTAAACAGCCGGACACTTATTTGGACCCTCTTGCATGATGGCAGATATGTAATTATGGTATTTATTTTCCATTTCTCATGCATTAGGGTTTAAACACTCGGACACTTATTCGGACTCTCTTGCATGATGGCAGATATGTAATTATGGTGTTCACTTGCCATTTCTCATGCATTAGGGTTTAAACACTCGGACACTTATTTGGACCCTCATGCATGATGGCAGATATGGAATTATATTGTTTACTTGCCATTTCTCATGCATTAGGGCTTAAACACTCGGACACTTATTCGGACCCTCTTGCATGATGGCAGATATATAATTATGGTGTTTACTTGCCATTTCTCATGCATTGGGGTTTAAACACTCGGACACTTATTCCGACCCTCTTGCATGAGGGCAGATTTGTAATTATGGTGTTTACTTGCTATTTCACATGCATTAGGTTTAAATACTCGGACACTTATTCGGACCCTCATGCATCACGGCAGATATGTAATTATGGTATTTATTTTCCAATTCTCATGCATTAGGGTTTAAACACTCGGACACTTATTCGGACCCTCTTGCATGATGGCAGATATGTAATTATGGTGTTTAATCGCCATTTCTCAGGCATTTGGGTTTAAACACTCGGACACTTATTCTGACCCTCTTGCATCATGGCAGATTTGTAATTATGGTGTTTACTTGCCATTTCTCATGCATTATGGTTTAAACACTCAGACAATTATTCGGACCCTCTTGGATGATGGCAGATATGTAATTATGGTGTTTATTTGCCATTTCTCTTCAATTAGGTTATAAATACTCGGACACTTATTCAGACCCTCTTGTATGATGGCAGATATGTAATTATGGTGTTTACTTGCTATTTTTGATGCATTAGGGCTTAAACACTCGGACACTTATTCGGACCCTCTTGCATGATGGCAGATATATAATTATGGTGTTTACTTGCAATTTCTCATGCATTGGGGTTTAAACACTCAGACACTTATTCCGACCCTCTTGCATGAGGGCAGATTTGTAATTATGGTGTTTACTTGCTATTTCTCATGCATTAGGTTCAAATACTCGGACACTTATTCGGACCCTCTTGCATCACGCCAGATATGTAATTATGGTATTTATTTTCCAATTCTCATGCATTAGGGTTTAAACACTCGGACAATTATTCGGACCCTCTTGCATGATGGCAGATATGTAATTATGGTGTTTAATCGCCATTTCTCATGCATTAGGGTATAAACACTCGGACACCTATTCGAACCCTCTTGCATGATGGCAGATATGTAATTATGGTGTTTACTTGTCATTTCTCATGCATTAGGGTTCAAACACTCGGACACTTATTTGGACCCTCTTACATGATGGCAGATATGGAATTATATTGTTTACTTGCCATTTCTCATGCATTAGGGCTTAAACACTCAGACATTTCTTCGGACCCTCTTGCATAATGGCAAAAATGTAATTATGGTGTTTACTTGCCATTTCACATGCATTAGGGTTTAAACACTCGGACACTTATTGGGACCCTCTTGCATGATGGCAGATATGTAATTATGGTGTTTACTTGCCATTTCTCATGCATTAGGGTTTAAACACTCGGACACTTATTCGTCCCCTCTTCCATGATGGCAGATATGTAATTATGGTGTTTATTTTCCATTTCTCTTACATTAGGGTATAAATACTCGGACAGTTATTCAGACCCTCTCCCATGATGGCAGATATGCAATTATGTTGTTTGCTTGCCATTTCTGAAGTATTATGGTTTGAACACTTGGACACTTATTCGGACCCTCTTGCATCATGCCAGAGATGTAATTATGGTGTTTAATCGCCATTTCTAATGCATTAGGGTTTAAACACTCGGACACTTATTCGGACCCTCTTGCGTGATGGTAGATATGTAATTATTGTGTTTACTTGCCATTTCTCATGCATTAGGGCTTAAACACTCTGACACTTATACGAACCCTCTTGCGCGATGGCAGATATGTAATTATGGTGTTTATTTGCGATTTCTCATGCATTAGGGTTTAAACACTCGGACACTTATTCGAACACTCTTGCAGGATGGTAGATATGTAGTTATGGTGTTTACTTGCCATTTCTCATGCATTAGGGTTTAAACACTCTGACACTTATTCGGACCCTCTTGCACGATTGTAGATATGTCATTATGGTGTTTATTTGCCATTTGTCATGCATTACGGTTTAAACACTCGGACACTTATTCGCACCCTCCTGCGTGATGGCAGATATGTAATTATGGTGTTTACTTGCCATTTCTCATGCATTAGGGTTTAAACACTCGGACACTTATTCGGACCCTCTTGCATGATGGCAGATGTGTAATTATGGTGTTTGTTTGCCGTTTCTCGTGCATTAGGGTTTAAACACTCAGACACTTATCCGGACCCTCTTGCATGATGGCAGATATGTAATTATGGTGTTTCTTTGCCATTTCTCATGCATTAGGGTTTAAACACTCGGACACTTATTCGGACCCTCTTGCATGATGGCAAATATGTAATTATGGTGTTTATTTACCATTTCCAAAGCATTAGGGTATAAATACTCGGACACTTAGTCAGACCCTTTTGCATGATGGCAGATATGTAATTATGGTGTTTATTTGTCATTTCTCATGAATTAGGGTTTAAACACTCGGACACTTATTCGGAACTTCTTGCATGATGGCAGATATGTAATTATGGTGTTTATTTGCCATTTCTCATGCATTAGGGTTTAAACACTCGGACACTTATTCGGACCCTCTTGCATTACGGCAGATATGTAATTATGCTGTCTATTTGCCATTTCTCACGCATTTGGGTTCAAACACCCGGACACTTATTCGGACCCTCTTGCATGATGGCAGATATTTAATCATGGTGCTTACTTGCCATTTCTCATGCATTAGGGCTTAAACACTCGGACACTTATTCGGACCCTCTTGCATGATGGCAGATATGTAATTATGGTGTTTGTTTGCCATTTCTCATGCATTAGGGTTTAAACACTCGGACAGTTATTCGGAAGCTCTACCGTGATGGCAGATATGTAATTATGGTGTTTATTTGCCATTTCTCATGCATTACGGTTTAAACGCTTCGACACTTATTTAGACCCTCTTGCATGATGGCAGATATGTAATTATGGTGTTTATTTACCATTTCCCTTGCATTAGGGTTTAAACGCATTAGGGTATAAATACTCGGACACTTATTCAGACCGTTTTGCATGATGGCAAAAATGTAATTCTGGTGTTTATTTGCCATTTCCCATGCATTAGGGTTTAAACACTCGAACACTTATTCTGACCCTCTTGCATGATTGCAGATATGTAATTATGGTGTTTATTTTCCATTTCTCATGCATTATGGGTTAAACACTCGGACACTTATTCGGGCCCTCTTGCATGATGGCAGATATGTAATTATGGTGTTCGTTTGCCATTTCTCATGCATTAGGGTTTAAACACTCGGACACTTATTCGGAACCTCTTCCATGATGGCAGATATGTAATTATGGTGTTTATTTTCCATTTCTCTTGCATTAGGGTATAAATACTCAGACAGTTATTCAGACCCTCTCGCATGATGGCAGATATGCAATTATGTTGTTTGCTTGCCATTTCTGAAGCATTATGGTTTAAACACTCGTACACTTATTCGGACCCTCTTGCATGATGCCAGATATGTAATTATGGTGTTTAATCGGCATTTCTCATGCATTAGGGTTTAAACACTCGGACACTTATTCGTACCCTCTTGCGTGATGGTAGATATGTAATTATGGTGTTTACTTGCCATTTCTCATGCATTAGGGCTTAAACACTCTGACACTTATACGAACCCTCTTGCGCGATGGCAGATATGTAATTATGGTGTTTATTTGCGATTTCTCATGCGTTAGGGTTTAAGCACTCGGACACTTATTCGGACCCTCTTGCAGGATGGTAGATATGTAGTTATGGTGTTTACTTGCCATTTCTCATGCATTAGGGTTTAAACACACTGACACTTATTCAGACCCTCTTGCATGATTGCAGATATGTCATTATGGTGTTTATTTGCCATTTGTCATGCATTACGGTTTAAACACTCGGACACTTATTCGGACCCTCCTGCGTGATGGCAGACATGTAATTATGGTGTTCAATCGCCATTTGTCATGCATTACGGTTTAAACACTCGGACACTTATTCGAACCCTCTTGCATGATGGCAGATATGTAATTATGGTGTTTATTTGCCATTTCTCTTGCATTAGGATATAAATGCTCGGACACTTATTCAGACCCTCTCGCATTATGGCAGATATGCAATAATGTTGTTTACGTGCCATTTCTCAAGCATTATGGTTTAAACACACGGACACTTATTCGGACCCTCTTGCATGATGCCAGATCTGTAATTATGGTGTTTAATCGCCATTTCTCATGCATTAGGGTTTAAACACTCTGACACTTATTTAGACCCTCTTGCATGATGGCAGATATGTAATTATGGTGCTTATTTGCCATTCGTCATGCATTAGGGTTTAAATAGTCGGACACTTATTCTGTCCCTCCTGCGTGATGGCAGATATGTAATTATGGTGTTTACTTGCCATTTCTCATGCATTAGGGTTTAAACACTCGTACACTTATTGAGACCCTCTTGCATGATGGTAGATATGTAATTATCGTGTTTACTTTCCATTTCTCATGCATTAGGGCTTAAACCCTCGGACACTTATTCGGACCCTCTTGCACGATGGCAGATATGTAAATATGGTGTTTATTTGCGATTTCTCAGGCATTAGGGTTTAAACTCTCAGACACTTATTCGGACCCTCTTGCATGATGGCAGATATGTAATTATGGTGTTTACTTCCCATTTCTCATGCATTAGGGTTTAAACACTCTGACACTTATTCGGACCCTCTTGCATGATGGCAGATATGTAATTATGGTGTTTATTTCCCATTTGTCATGCATTAGGTTTAAACACTCGGACACTTATTCGGACCCTCTTGCATGATGGCAGATATGTAATTATGGTGTTTATTTGCCATTTGTCATGCATTTGGGTTTAAACACTCGAACCCTTACTCGGACCCTCTTACATGATGGTAGATATGTAATTATGGTGTTTAATTGCCATTTCTCATGCATTAGGGTTTAAGCACTCGGACACTTATTCGGACCCTCTTGCATTATGGTAGATATGTAATTATGGTGCTTACCTGCCATTTCTCATGCATTAGGGGTTAAACACTCGGAAACTTATTCGGACCCTCTTGCCCAATGGCAGATATGTAATTATGGTGTTTATTTACGATTTCTCATGCATTAGGATTTAAACACTCAGACAATTATTCGGACCCTCTTGGATGATGGCAGATATGTAATTATGGTGTTTATTTGCCATTTCTCTTCAATTAGATTATAAATACTCGGACACTTATTCAGACCCTCTTGTATGATGGCAGATATGTAATTATGGTGTTTACTTGCTATTTTTCATGCATTAGGGCTTAAACACTCGGACACTTATTCGGACCCTCTTGCATGATGGCAGATATATAATTATGGTGTTTAGTTGCCATTTCTCATGCATTGGGGTTTAAACACTCGGACACTTATTCCGACCCTCTTGCATGAGGGCAGATTTGTAATTATGGTGTTTACTTGCTATTTCTCATGCATTAGGTTTAAATACTCGGACACTTATTCGGACCCTCTTGCATCACGGCAGATATGTAATTATGGTATTTATTTTCCAATTCTCATGCATTAGGGTTTAAACACTCGGACAATTATTCGGACCCTCTTGCATGACGGCAGATATGTAATTATGGTGTTTAATCGCCATTTCTCATGCATTAGGGTATAAACAGTCGGACACCTATTCGAACCCTCTTGCATGATGGCAGATATGTAATTATGGTGTTTACTTGCCATTTCTCATGCATTAGGGTTCAAACACTCGGACACTTATATGGACCCTCTTACATGATGGCAGATATGGAATTATATTGTCTACTTGCCATTTCTCATGCATTAGGGCTTAAACACTCGGACACTTATGCGGACCCTCTTGCCTGATGGCAGATATGTAAGTATGGTATTTATTTGCCATTTCTCATGCATTAGGGTTTAAACACTCGGACATTTCTTCGGACCCTCTTGCATGATGGCAGAAATGTAATTATGGTGTTTACTTGCCATTTCACATGCATTAGGGTTTAAACACTCGGACACTTATTGGGACCCTCTTGCATGATGGCAGATATGTAATTATGGTGTTTACTTGCCATTTCTCATGCATTAGGGTTTAAACACTCGGACACTTATTCGTACCCTCTTCCATGATGGCGGATATGTAATTATGGTGTTTATTTTCCATTTCTCTTGCATTAGGGTATAAATACTCGGACAGTTATTCAGACCCTGTCGCATGATGGCAGATATGCAATTATGTTGTTTGCTTGCCATTTCTGAAGCATTATGGTTTAAACACTCGGACACTTATTCGGACCCTCTTGCATGATGGCAGATATGTAATTATGGTGTTTATTTGACATTTGTCATGCATTAGGCTTTAAACACTCGGACACTTATTCGGACCCTCCAGCGTGATGGCAGATTTGTAATTATGGGGTTTACTTTCCATTTCTCATGCATTTGGGTTTAAACACTCGGACACTTATTCCGACCCTCTTGCATGATGGCAGATATGTAATTATGGTGTTTACTTGCCATTTCTCATGCATTAGGGTTTAAACACTCTTACACTTATTCGGACTCTCTTGCATGATGGCAGATATGTAATTATGGTGTTTATTTGCCATTTGTCATGCATTAGTGTCACGACCCGAACCCGGCCCCATGGGTTAAGGACGTAACGGGCCAGTAATTATAAGATTACCTACGGCCTCAACCGAAACAGACTTAAGACATCAAAGTAAACGGGGCCAAAAGGGAAGCAAAATTTAAAAACTTTGTCCATAGAGCCGTGCTTATATGCACATCAACAGCCCATATTCAGTCACGTTAATAACCCACGTCGAAAGTATAGTTTCACAAAATCCATTACAGACAGGATCATCCAAAACGAGTCAACCTATGGCAGACTAATTACAGACATACATAAAGTCCTTGCCGGCAAGACAAAATATAATTACATAGAAAAAAGGCAAGGGCAGGTCTCAAGAGTGAGACGCAAGGCTGACTTCCTCAAAACTCGGATTCTTCCTTGCAGACTTCATTGGGGCTGGGTTTGGACTTCCCTTGGCTCACCTACAAACACATGAATGAGCGTGAGCGATAGCCCAGTGAATAATATCAAACACAAATCATAAATAAACAATATGTAGCATTATACAGAGTCTAGATCAAGTGTTATGTTCTAAACAATGTTGCCTTGGCCCATTCTGATTGCACTACGTCAAAACGGCCTTTGGCCACTCATTCTTGTCAAAACGCCTTTGGCCATTCATTTATGTCAAAACGGCCTTTGGCCATTCATTTATGTCAAACGGCCTTGGCCCATTCATTACATCAAAAAAAAAAAAAAAAATTCCAATAATCAAAAAAAAAAAAAAAAACGCTTTGCCCATTCATTCATGTCAAAACGGCCTTTGGCCCATTCATTTATGTCAAAACGGCCTTCGGCCTATTCATTTATGTCAAAACGGCCTTCGGCCCATTCATTTACATCAAAACGGCCTTTGGCCCATTCATTTATGTGAAAACGGCCTTGGGCCCATTCATTTATGTCAAAACGGCCTTCGGCCCATTCATTTATGTCAAAACGGCCTTCGGCCCATTCATTTACATCAAAATGGCCTTTGGCCCATTCATTTATGTCAAAACGGCCTTGGGTCCATTTATGCATTCATATCGGACTTACGTCCACAATTCGAATTAGCAGTTCATAAAGCTTAAAAAATGGGGTAAACAATTGGACATTCACAAGCATTCAAATATCGATATTACTCACAGTGATCGGCTTGTGGATTTGCCCTGGAGCTTGACCCTACACATTTCATGAATACAAAAGGGTCACTAACAGTTCAATCCGTTCTTTAATTCACATATTCCTCTTTAGGCTTTGTTATTGTCTCATTAACTCATTTACAATGCTTAACATATGCCTAAGAGTGCTTACAAGTGAAAGAGAACGGAAAACGAAACACAGAACGCATGAACAAAATTCCAGGAAACTGGGTCCCCGCTCGAGCGTAAACTTCTCTGCTCGAGCGGACCCTTAAGGCCTGCAAAAGTACTGGTTGCATGAAAAATACGCTCGAGCGTTAAATAGGGCGCTCGAGCGGAAGGCCTGTCAAAATAGCTCCCACGCTCGAGCGTTAATTACCCCGCTCGAGCGGACATCAAGTCTGCAAAAAAGTACTGGGAGCACGTATTTCCCGCTCAAGCGTCAGTTTCCCCCGCTCGAGCGGACCTCAGAATTTTGGAAAACCCAGAACTGTGTTCTTGAGCTACGTTCGACTTTCAACCAACAATTCATGCATGCTATGGCTCAAATTACACATTTACACATGTTAACATGCTACTAATACACGATTACAACATTAAGAAGTTCAATTTCATGATTTGTCTACATGCATGTCCCAAAATATCTCAAACCCATCACCAACATGCTCAAATTCAAACATTCAAGACTTATACTCCCATGATTTGTACATGCATGTGGGAGATGCTCATCATTCTCAACTTAGATGATACAAATGGTGATTACAACATGAGCTTTAACCAAAACTCTACACGAATCATGTGTTTCAAGCTCAAACATGCAAATTCAAAGTAATTTCTTACATGCATGAGTTCTAAGACTTCAAACTCAACAAAAATCAACTCATTTCATGCTCTTGATCACAAACAACCCTTGAACTTACAAGATCACAATTTCAAACTTATGAATTTAAGACCAAATGCTTACCTAGAGGCTCAATCTTCCAACTATAGCAATTTCTTGAGATTAATCCTCCAATTCTTCACAAATTTGAGCCAAACACCCAACTCTCCTCTTTTCCCTCTCCCTAGCCGACTCCCTTCTCTCTTTCTTGCGTTTAATTCAGCCAAGAAGAATAACAAAGAGGTTCCCCGTCCCTAGCCGACTCCCTTATCTCTTTCTTGCGTTTAATTCAGCCAAGAAGAATAACAAAGAGGGTATTTCAGTGTATAGAGCCTCACTAAGTCATAATATAATAATATAGAGCCTCACTTATTCATTAATTTAATCGATTTAATCTGACCCGAATCAATTTTTCAATTGAATTTCACCGTAGGTTCTAAAAATTATGCCAATCACAACGGTGTAATCAATTTCGGGTCCTGTGATCGATAAGGCCCTCAATTTAATTTCCAAAGCAGGTTATTCAAACAGATATTACTACGGTGAACAGATAAAACTTCAAAATCATACATATATTCACATAATGGCACACAAAATCATATCAAAACATATAATCACATTGGCATTTAGGCCCAATTAGCATAATACAGAATAGGGGTGTCACAGTCTCCCCCCCCCCCTTTAGGAAGTTTGGTCCTCCAAACTTAATTTGCCTTCGTCGGGAAACAAATGTGGATAGCATAGTCGCATTTCCTCCTCTTTTTCCCATGTAGCATCCGTCCCATAGTGTTCCTTCAATTCTACTTTCACCATTGGGATGGACTTGTTTCTCAATTCTTTCACTTGTCGGTCAACAATTCTTACCGGCCATTCAGCGTATTCCATATTCTCATCAATAGCTACCCGATGATAATCAATCACATGTAACGGGTCTCGGAGGTAACCCCTCAACATCGACACATGAAACACGTTATGGATTCGCTCGAATCCTGGTGGCAAAGCAACTCTATAAGCAACTGGACCAAGCCTCTCCAAAATTTGAAACGGCCCAATGTAACGGGGCGACAACTTGCCCTTTTTCCCAAATCTGACTTGGCCTTTCATCGGAGAAACACGGATGAACACATGGTCGCCGACCTCATACTCAAGAGGTCTTCTTCGAACGTCTGCATAATTCTTCTGTCGGTCTTGAGCTGTTTTGAGCCTTTGCCGAATAGTTTTGATCTTTTCAGAGGTGTCTTGTACAATTTCGGGCCCAAGCAAAGCTCTGTCTCCGACCTCTGTCCAACAAATAGGTGATCTACACCTCCTACCATACAAAGCCTCGTATGGTGCCATACCGATGCTGGAGTGGAATCTGTTATTATAAGCGAATTCTGCAAGTGGCAAATAATCTTCCCAACTCTCCTGAAAATCTAAAGCACACATGCGAAGCATATCTTCCAAAGTCTGTATCGTTCGTTCTGACTGCCCATCTGTCTGTAGGTGGAATGCGGTGCTGAACCTTAGTTTTGTTCCCATAGCTTCCTGCAAACTTTTCCACAATCTAGATACAAATTTCGGATCTCTATCCGACACAATGGATACCAGAACTCTGTGTAAACGGACAATTTCATCAACATAAATAGTAGCCAGCTTGTAAGCAGTAAATGTAGTTTTGACAGGCAGAAAATGTGCAGATTTATTCAGTCTATCAACTACAACCCAAACAGAATCCATACCTCGGGAAGTCCGAGGTAGGCCAACAACAAAATCCATAGTCACATGTTCCCACTTCTATTCAGGAATAGGGACAGGTTGAAGTAGACCGCCTGGTTTCTGGTGTTCGGCCTTAACTTGCTGACACTGAAGGCACTTGGACACAGATTCCGCTATCTCTTTCTTCATTTTAGGCCACCAATAGGTTTGTTTCAAATCCCGATACATTTTATTGTTACCCGAATGCATAGCAAATACAGATCTGTGGGCTTCATCCAAAACCCTCTTCTTTAGTTTCGGGATATCAGGGACACATATTCTGTTCCGAAATTTCAACACTTCATTCTCAATACTAAATTCTGCTTTTGGACTTGTCTCAAATTCATCCATTACCCTTCTGAGGAACTCATCCTCTTTTTGTTTCTGCTTGATTTCGTCAACAATTGCCGGCTCGGCTGTAATAGCGGCCATCAATCCATCCTGTTCACATACTACCACTTCAATTTCAGACTTTTCAAAGTCTTGTAAAATCTCCCTTTGTTCAGTAAGCAGACAAGCCACACTCCCTGTTGATTTTCTGCTCAAGGCATCTGCCACTGTATTAGCTTTCCCGGGATGATACTGAATTTCTAGATCGTAGTCTTTTATTAGTTCTAGCCATCTTCTCTGACGCATATTCAACTCTTTCTGCGTGAAGAAGTATTTCAGGCTCTTATGATCCGTGTAGACTTCACATTTTGCTCCATACAGATAATGCCGCCAAATTTTCAAGGCAAAAACAACTGCGGCCAATTCTAAGTCATGTGTTGGATAGTCCTTTTCGTGTGGCCTCAACTGCCTGGAGGCATAAGCAATAACTTTTCCGTTCTGCATTAACACACAACCCAAACCTTTATAAGATGCATCACTGAAAATCACAAAATTTTCCGTACCTAAAGGTAGTGTCAAAATTGGCGCAGTAGTTAATCTCGTCTTCAATTCATGAAAGGCTGATTCTCTTTCGCTATTCCACTCAAATGGTTGTCCTTTACGTGTCAATTGGGTAAGAGGTCCTGCTAATTTTGAAAAGTCCTCCACAAACCTCCTGTAATACCCAGCTAAGCCCATGAAACTGCAAACTTCTGTCACATTGGTTGGTGCAGGCCAATTCACAATTGCCTCTATCTTCTGCGGATCCACTAAAATTCCTTCCTTGTTGATCACATGCCCTAAGAAAACAACCTCATCCAACCAAAACTCACATTTCTTTAATTTAGCAAATAGTTTTCTTTCTCGAAGTATTTTTAAAACAGTCCTCAAATGATGTTCATGTTCAAGTCTGTCTTTAGAGTATATCAAAATATCATCGATGAAAACTACAACAAACTCATCAAGGTAGGTTTTAAAAATTCTATTCATTAGGTCCATAAATGCTGCCGGAGCATTAGTCACTCCAAATGGCATAACAAGAAACTCAAAATGACCATACCTCGTTCTGAATGCTGTTTTCTCAACATCCTCGGCCTTAACCTTCAACTAATGATACCCGGACCTCAAATCAATCTTAGAAAACACCTGTGATCCCTGCAACTGATCAAATAAATCATCAATACGGGGTAAGGGATACTTGTTCTTTATCGTTACCTTTTTCAATTCCCGATAATCGATGCACAGGCGCAAAGTACCATCCTTCTTTTTCACAAATAACACTGGTGCGTCCCAAGGCGAAGTGCTGGGCCGGTTAAACCCTTTATTAAGAAGGTCTTGCAACTGTTCCTTTAATTCTTTCATTTCGACGGTAGCCATCCTGTAGGGAGTTTTTGAAATAGGCTGGGTGCTTAGCACAGTCTCAATAGGAAACTCTATCTCCCTGTCTACCAATTCCCCTGGTAATTTATTTGGGAACACATATGGGAATTCTCTAACAATGGGAATATCATTCAATTCAACACTCACAGATTGTTTAGTCAATACATAACACAAATAACCCTGGCACCCCTTCCTGATCAATTTACATGCATTCATTGCGGATATCAAATATGGTGGAGGCACTACCCCATTTTCCACAAACACAATCGCTTTCTATTCTGGTGGTTTAAACACAACCCTCTTTGTCACACAATCTATAGTGGCACAATATTTGGTCAACCAATCCATGCCCAAAATTACATCGAAGTGTCTAAAGTTTAAGGGCAACAAATCTACGTATAGGGTAGCATCCTCAATATGCATGTCACAAACCCGATATATATAGTCACATAACACAGATTCTCCAGATGGAGCAGACACACATAACAAATATGGCAACAATTCAAGGGGTCTTTTCAATCTAGATGCGAATGCATATGTCACAAATGAGTGCGTTGATCCAGAATCAATTAACACAAAAGCATCCTGATTACATATTCAGATAGTACCTGAGACAACGACATTGGCATTCCGTGTATCGCCCGGAACGAGTGCAAAAACTCTCCCCTGTCTCACTGTGTCCCCAGTAGTAGTAGATCTCAAAGTATTTCTCGGCTTTGGAACTGATGTAGTTGAACTAGCTGCGAGTTTCCCACTATTCTGATTACATTCTCAGGCTATGTGCCCTTGCTTTCCACATTTAAAACAGCCTCCTGACGCAAGGTAACAAACCCCACGGTGCCTTTTGCTACATATATTGCACATGGGAGCTCTGTCTCGGGAAGAATTTGAAGTAGTGGAGGAGCCCGTGTTTTGCTTTTTCAGAAATTTCTTCTTCGAAAAGAGGCCTTGTCTCTTGTTGCCTTTCCATTCTGTTACTGGCTTAGCTTGCCTGGCTATGTTAGCCTCTGATATGATGGCTCTGTCAAGCACCCCAATGTAGGTTTCCAATTTCAGGACAGTCACCCTCTCTAGGATGTCGTTGCGGAGCCCACATTCAAAATGTCTTGCCTTCTTATAATCAGTGTCAATCACGTGTGGTGCAAATCTGGCCAACTTAGTGAATTTGGCCTCATACTCCGCTACAGTCATGCTGTCTTGCTTGAGCTCCATGAACTCTGCCACTTTCCTATTCCGGACACACTGCGGGAAGTACTTGTCATAGAAGATTTCAAAGAATTTCACCCAATCAACATCTCTGTGATTTTTTCTCATCAACATCCACCATCTTCTCGCTTCATCTTCTAGCATAAAAGTGGCTAGAAGCACTTTCTGAGTCTCCGAACAGGGAAACACTTGGAATAACTTCTCAATGCCGAGGACCCACGCTTCGGCTTTTAACGGATCTAATCCCCCATGAAACTGTTGTGGTTTCATTTTCTTGAATTCCTTATTGAGAGATATAATCCGGTCATCGTTCTGATGATCCGGCACAGGTGGTGCCGGAGGTGGAGGTGGCGCGTGTGGTTGCTGCCACTGTTGTCGCCACTCCTGTTGCTGTCTCAAAGCTTCTGCCATTTCTTGGATCAATCTTTCCATTCTGTCCAGTCTGGCAGTAGAAGATTCCTCTAACTCATCACCTCTGGTTCTCACCATCTGATTAAACTTGCATTATATTTTACACAAAAGATCCACAAGCGTGCATATACTAAGAAGCGCATATTCTTAAATAGTTCATATTCTTCAGTAATATGAAATTCCCATAAGCTGATGTGGCAATTTTTCGAAACTTTTCAAGCACCATAGCTTAATTACCTGTCAACACATATCAGCCACTATTAATTCTAGGTACCAAGAAAACTTGATCACAATTTTACCACAAAAATAAAATGTATAGTTTAGATTTAAAATTAATATTCTGCAAGTCATATACGGAACAAATATTGTCTATATATTTCAAATCAGGACAATAACTGTCACGACCCGAACCCGCCCCCATGGGTTAAGGACGTAACCGGCCAGTAATCCTAAGATTACCTACGGCCTCAACCAAAACAGACTTAAGACATCAGAGTAAAGGGGGCCAAAAGGGAGGCAAAATTTAAAAACTTTGTCCATAGAGCCGTGCTTATATGCACATCAACAGACCATATTCAGTCACGTTAATAACCCATGTCGAAAGTACAGTTTCACAAAATCCATTACAGACAGGATCATCCAAAACGAGTCAACCTATGGCAGACTAATTACAGACATACATAACGTCCTTGCCGGCAAGACAAAATATAATTACATAGCAAAAAGGCAAGGGCACAAACTTAAGACATCAGAGTAAAGGGGGCCAAAAGGGAGGCAAAAAGGCAAGGGCAGGTCTCAAGAGTGAGACGCAAGGCTGACTTCCTCAAAACTCGAATTTTTCCTTGCAGACTTCATTGGGGCTGGGTTTGGACTTCCCTTGGCTCACCTACAAACACATGAATGAGCGTGAGCGATAGCCCAGTGAATAATATCAAACACAGAAGTCATATAAACAATATGTACATTATACAAAGTCTAGATCAAGTGACTGTAGTTCTAAACATGTTGGCCTTTGGCCCATTCTGATTGGCATCTACGTCAAAACGGCCTTTGGCCCACTCATTCATGTCAAAACGGCCTTTGGCCCATTCATTTACATCAAAACGGCCTTTGGCCCATTCATTTACATCAAAACGGCCTTTGGCCCATTCATTTACATCAAAACGGCCTTTGGCCCATTCATTTACATCAAAACGGCCTTTGGCCCATTCATTTACATCAAAACGGCCTTTGGCCCATTCATTTACATCAAAACGGCCTTTGGCCCATTCATTTACATCAAAACGGCCTTTGGCCCATTCATTTACATCAAAACGGCCTTTGGCCCATTCATTTACATCAAAACGGCCTTTGGCCCGACTTACGTCCACAATCCCAATTAGCAGTTCATAAAGCTTAAAAAATGGGGTAAACAATTGGACATACACAAGCATTCAAATATCGATATAACTCACAGTGATCGGCTTGTGGATTTACCCTGGAGCTTGACCCTACACATTTCATGAACACAAGAGGGTCACTAACAGTTCAATCCATTCTTTAATTCACATATTCCTCTTTAGGCTTTATTCTTATCTCATTAACTCATTTACGCCATTTAACACATGCCTAAGAGTGATTACAAGTGAAACAGAACGGAAAACGAAACACAGAATGCATGAACGAAATTTCAGAAAACAGGGTCCCCGCTCGAGCGTGGACTTACCCGCTCGAACGGACCCTTAAGGCCTGCAAAAGTACTAGTTGCATGAAAAATACACTCGAGCGTTAAATAGGGCGCTCGAGCAGAAGGCCTGTCAAAATAACTCCCACGCTCGAGCGTTAATTACCCCGCTCGAGCGGGCATTAAGTCTGCAAAAAAGTACTGGCAGCACGTATTTCCCGCTCGAGCGTCAGTTTCCCCCACTCGAGCGGACCTCAGAATTTTGGAAAACCCAGAACTGTGTTCTTGAGCTATGTTCGACTTTCAACCAACAATTCATGCATGCTATGGCTCAAATTACACATTTATACATGCTAACATGCTACTAATACACGATTACAACATTAGGAAGTTCAATTTCATGATTTGTCTACATGCATGTCCCAAAATATCGCAAACCCGTCACCAACAAGCTCAAATTCAAACATTCAAGACTTATACTCCCATGATTTGTACATGCATGTGGGAGATGCCCATCATTCTCAACTTAGATGGTACAAATGGTGATTACAACATGAGCTTTAACCAAAACTCTACACGAATCATGTGTTTCAAGCTCAAACATGCAAATTCAAAGTAATTTCTTACATGCATGAGTTCTAAGACTTCAAACTCAACAAAAATGAACTCATTACATGGTCTTGATCACAAACAACCCTTGAACTTACAAATTACAAGTAAGAGTCCATGAATTCACTTACCTAAGAGCTTCAACACTCAAGCTCTAGCCAAATCTTGAGCTAGATCTTCAAATTCCCAAGTCTTGAGCCCAAATTACACAAATCTCTCCCTTTTTCGCTCCATGGCCGGCCTCTCTCTCACTCTCAATTGTCTAACTCAGATTTTGAGTTTTAAGAGAGCTAAAGGTGAAGTTCTCAAACTCTCTAATATAAAATCAAAGTTGCTTTTATTACATTCAAAAAACTTTAAAAGAAAGGTCAAAGCAATAAACTAGGGGCATAGATGAATCAGGTGCTCTTGCGTCCCTTGCTTATGCTCGTGGAAGCTTCTAAAGCCAAAGTGGGCCCGATTTGTGCCTCGTTCTCGAGCCAAGCCAAACACTCGCCAGAAAGGGTGCAACTGAAACTAGGGGTAGGGGCCAGAAGCTCTCTTGCCCTCCAAGCAATGAGGTACCTAGCCAAATGTGAACCACAGATAGGGAATGAAACTGGGTACTCTACCCCCTCCACTAGGTGGGTCTGATCATGCCCAAACTGATGTCTGAACCAGAAAGGGAAATAGAACACGCAGTGTGTCAGTCCGATCAACTCAATGCCAGGTTGTCGAGCCATGTTGTAGCTCACCTCAGTTAGATTAAGCTAGGCACAATGCCAAGCTATGTTAGCAGCAGACCTGTTGCACATCTAATGGCACCACCATCCCTCATTTGGGAAATCTACTTGATGGTGGTAGAAAAAATAGCCTCGAGCTGAGTACTCAGGGTAAGAGTCCACTACCTTCAGCTTATCCATCAACCATACCTGGGAAGGGATGAAAGAAAAAAAAGATTAAAGAATAAAGAGAAGTATGTTGAGAGAAAATTGAGAAAAAGGCTGTGAGAGAAAAATAGAGCATGAGTGTCGAGTAATGTGAGAAACACATATAAAGAAAAGTGGGAAAGAATACCTGAAGAAGTAGTGGGCTCCCCGCGAATCTGGCAGTCTCCCATCGATGAAAGGCATCTAAGCCATCAAAGCCTCAGCCAACACCAGGCCAATGTAACTCCTGCCTTCTTTCAAACCTTGGGCCACCTTCGATCAATCGAATGATGGACCCGCCGAAACTAAGGGCAAGAAGGAAATGAACAAGCATACATAAGTAGAGAGCATGTTGCTAAAAGCCTCGGCAGATAAGGTCACCTCTGTCCCCGACGTCAAAAAATCAATGAATCAAGCTGGGAATGTCCAGCTCTCCGTTGTGGGCCAGAGATCGAGCCTCCTGCAGAGTGAGCCCACACATTCATCCCAAAGCTTGGGCGTGGCCAAAACGGGGCTGAGGCATGATTTCCTCGTAGCGTCAGGATTCTATTAGTGCCTGAAATTCTTCAGCTGTCGGGCATATTTCTTATCCCCCGAAGCTAAAAACATGTGTAATCGGGTCCCAACATTCAGCCGCGACATGGAGGAATGGAAAACAAAGTGGAGTACGGCTCAGCAGAAAAAGTGCATTTATGCCGAAAATTCATCTTTTTCGAGCCATCTAAAGTCGTAATCCAATTTGAGAGCTTTTCGACAAAAAAATGGTTCCATTTGTAAAGAAATTGCAGCTGAAATAAAATTCTAGAGAAGAATTCATGAAGCTGGACCTTTTGTAGAAAATAAGGCTGTGAGTGGAGGCCAACAGTCAGTAACCTGGCGATTCTCACCTTTGATGGTTGACAGGCCACATTGATGGCTGGCAAGATACACTAACGGCCGACAGGTGGCCGGCAGACCATCCTCTATGGCCAACAAGCTCCCTCTTTGGCCGGCAACCCTTTTCTGATCTGCTGTCCACCTGTGTGCAAAGCAGTACTAGAAGCATGTGTTTTGTTTTGGGTCTTTGTGTGTTTTAAGGTCTTATTTTGAGTCTTTTTTGTTATAGTAGGTTTGTTTATTTGTATTCGAGTTGTTTTGCTTTGTTTCTCGAGTTGTTTTGTATATCGACATGTATGTTGTTGTGGAGAAGTGGTTTGGAAATACTCTCTGGATCTTGTAGAACGCTCTTGATCCTTAGCTAGTCACCTGAAAAGAAATGAATGTTCTGGTTAAGCGTGCTAGAATTAGCACTCCGACGGATAAGTCAGTGTATACTCTCTGGGTTGCTTATACCTCAAGTTAATCTTACTTTTTCTTACATACCTTTTTTTGGTTGATGCTCCTCTATTTATATTTTTCTTTTAGGCCTCCGGGTCGGGCCCACACTTAATCCATTGCACGTTTATTTATTTATCTTTTGTTCGAATGGTTCTACGACCGATTAACATATTCGGCTTTGGGATCGTCCAGGATACAGCCGAATACAAATTCCGTCTTTAATTGTCCTCGTACCATTATTCGGCTTTATTGCCCCCACAGTATTCGACTCCCACAATTGCCCCCCAAACATCCTATTAATGCTAGTTAGTTGGCATGTTTGGTTTCGAACGACGTGTTTGGTTTCGAACTTGAAAAGTCAAGGAAAGAACAACGATTAACCTCATTCCAATGCTTGTCAAAACGCATGCTTTTTAGGCATCATTACATCTTCCCGCCTCTTCGTACACTTTCTTCATTTAATGCGATTTGAAAGTATGTTGTCCCTTCGAACATAAGTTTCTTTGAATACTCAAAGCTTCTGATTTGCCTTTCGATATACCTCAATTTTGTGACCTCTGTAACTTCCTCTTTGTTTCTCATTATCTCTTCTGCTTCTTGTAAGTTCTCTTCTCCTTCATTTCGAATCCCATTTCCTTGTTTATTTTTAGTTTTTTTTTTTTTATAATCCTTAGGCTGGATAGGATGGGAAAACACTTTAAAGAACTCATTTCTACGAATTGAATTTCCGGTTTCCGATGCCATTACTTCATCCCCGGCCACGTCCATCTGTCACTCGTGGCAGACATCACCACTGATATGGAGAGGGTTGATGAAAGTACAATCATCTTTCCTCTCCTATCTATTGTTGAGGGCGGAGTCCATTTTTCCCTTCACCCATTTTTAAGGGCTGTCCTTCGACACTGGGGTCTAATCCCTTCCCAGCCTAACGTAAATTTTTTCCGAATCATAATGGGGATTATAGAGTTGAATCGACGCCTTAGAATTAACCTAGGTATACCTGCTATTCGGCATTGTTATGCCTTAGCCAAGTCTACTGGCCGGTTGGGACGTTACTTTCTTAGGGCCAAGGATACCGATCATCACTTAGTGACCATGCTTGCCAGTTCTGGCAAGCGTGTTGACGATGTAATGGTCGTTGTCCGAGGCAACTGGGAATTCGGC
>NW_021025386.1:4079174-4095917 GCF_004153795.1 Camellia sinensis
CACTCGGACACTTATTCGGACCCTCTTGCATGATGGCAGATATGTAATTATGGTGTTTATTTGCCTTTTCAGATGCATTAGGTTTAAAGACTCAGACACTTATTCAGACCCTGTTGCTTTATGGCAGATATGTAATTATGGTTTTTACTTGGCATTTTTTCATGCATTAGGGCTTAAACACACGGACACGTATTCGGATCCTCTTGCATAATGGCAGAATTGTAATTATGGTGTTTACTAGCCATTTCTCATACATTAGGGTTCGTGCACTCGGACACTTAATCAGACTCAGTTGCAAGATGGCAGATATGTAAGTATAGTGTTTGCTTGCCATTTCGCATGCATTAGGGTTTAAACACTAAAACACTTATTCGGACCATCTTGCATGATGGAAGATATGTGATTATGGTGTTTACATGCCATTTCTCATGCATTAGGGTTTAAACACTCGGACACGTATTCGGATCCTCTTGCATGATGGCAGATATGTAATTATGGTGTTTACTTTCCATTTGTCACGCATTAGGGTTTAAATACTCGGACACTTATTCGGACGCTCTTGCATGATGGCAGATATGCAATTGGGGTGTTTACTTGCCATTTCGTGTGCATTACGATTCGAACACTCGGACACGTATTCTGACCCTCTTGCATGAGGCAGATATGTAATTATGGTATTTGTTTGCCATTTCTCCTACATTAGGGATTAAACAATCAGACACTTATTTGAACCCTCTTGCATGATGGCAGATATGTAATTATCGTGTTTCCCCGCCATTTCTCAAGCATTAGGGTTTAAACACTCGGACACTTATTCGGACCCTCTTGCATGATGGCAGATATGTAATTATGGTGTTTATTTGCCTTTTCAGATGCATTAGGTTTAAACACTCAGACACTTATTCAGAACCTGTTGCACGATGGCAGATATGTAATTATGGTTTTTACTTGCCATTTTTCATGCATTAGGGTTTAAACACACGGACACGTATTCGGATCCACTTGCATGATGGCAGATATGTAATTATGGTGTTTACTTGCCATTACTCATGCATTAGGGTTTAAACACTCGGACAATTATTCTGACCCTCTTGCACGATGGCAGATATGTAATTATGGTGTTTACTTGCCATTTCTCATGCATTAGGGTTTAAACACTCAGATACTAATTAAAACCCGCTTGCATGATGGCAGCTATGTAATTTTGGTGTTTACCTGCCATTTCTCATGCATTACGGTTTAAACACTCAGACACTTATTCGTACCCTCTTGCATGATGGCAGTTATGTAATCATGGTATTTATTTTCCCTTTCTCATGCATTAGGGTTTAAACAATCTGACACTTTTTCAGACTCTCTTGCATGATTGCAGATATGTAATTGTGGTGTTTACTTGCCATTTCCCGTGCATTAGGATTCGAACACTCGGACACGTATTCGGATCCTCATGCATGATGGCAGAAATGTAATTATGGTATTCACTATCCATTTCTCATGCATTAGGGTTTAAACACTCGAAAACTTATTCGGACCCTCTTGCTTGATGGCAGATATGTAATTATGTTGTTTACTTGCCATTTCAACGGCATTAGGGTTCGATCACTCAAACCCTTATTCGGATCCTCTTGCATGATGGCAGATATGTAGTTATGGAGTTTACTTGCCATTTCTCATGCATTAGGGTTTAAACACTTGGACACGTATTCGGACCCTCTTGCATGATGGGAGATATGTAATTATGGTGTTTGCATGCCATTTCTCATGCATTAGGGTTTAAACACTCAGACACGTATTCGGACCCTCTTGCATGATGGCAGATATGTAATTATGGTGTTTACTTGCCATTTTTCATGCATTTGGGTTTAAACACACGGACACATATTCGGATCCTCTTGCAAGATGGCAGATATGTAATTATGGTGTTTACTAGCCATTTCTCAAACATTAGGGTTCGTGCACTTGGACACTTAATCAGACCCTCTTGCCTGATGGGAGATATGTAATTATGGTGTTTACTTGCCTTTTCACATGCATTAGGGTACAAACACTCAGACACTTATTCGGACCCTCTTGCATGATGACAGATATGTAATTATGGAGTTTACATGTCATTTCTCATGCATTAGGGTTTAAACACTCGGACACGTATTCGGACCCTCTTGCATGATGGCAGAAATGTAATGATGGTGTTTCTTTGGCATTTGTCAAGCATTATTGTTTAAACACTCGGACACTTATTAGGACCCTCTTGCATGATGACAGGTATGTAATTATGGTGTTTACTTGATATCTCTCATGCATTAGAGTTTATTATACTTGGACACTTATTTGGACACTCCTGCGTGATGACAGATATGTAATTATGGTGTTTACTAGCCATTTCTCATACATTAAGGTTCGAACACTCGGACACATATTCAGACCCTGTTGCATGATGGCAGATATGTAATTGCGGTGTTTACTTGCCATTTTTGATGCATTAGGGTTTAAACACACGGACACGTATTCGGATCCTCTTGCATGATGGCAGATATGTAATTATGGTGTTTAGTAGCCATTTCTCAAACATTAGGGTTCGTGCACTCGGACACTTAATCTGACCCTCTTGCATGATGGCAAATATGTAATTATGGTGTTTACTTGCCATTTCTCATGCATTAGTGTATAAACACTTAGACATTTATTCGTACCCTCTTGCATGATGGCAGATATGAAATTATGGTGTTTACATGTCATTTCTCATGCATTAGGGTTTAAACACTCGGACACGTATTCGGACCCTCTTGCATGATGGCAGATATGTAATTATGGTGTTTACTTTCCATTTGTCAAACATTAGGGTTTAAATACTCGGACACTTATTCGGACGCTCTTGTTTGATGGCAGATATACAATTGTGGTGTTTACTTGCCATTTCGCGTGCATAACGATTCGAACACTCGGACACGTATTCAGACCCTCCAGCATGAGGGTAGATATATAATTATGGTGTTTACTTGCCATTTCAAATGCATTAGGGATTAAACAATCGGACACTTATTTGGACCATCTTGCATGATGGCAGATATGTAATTATGGTGTTTACTTGCCATTTCTCACACATTAGGGTTTAAACAGTCGGACACTTATTCGGACCCTCTTGCCTGATGGCAGATATGTAATTATCGTGTTTATTTGCCTTTTCAGAAGCATTTGGGTTAAACACTCAGAAACTTATTCAGATCCTGTTGCATGATGGCTGATATATAATTATGGTTTTTACCTGCCATTTTTCATGCATTAGGGTTTAAACACTCGGACACTTATTCGGACCCTCTTGCATGATGGCAGATATGTAATTATGGTGTTTACCTGACATTTCTCATGCATTAGAGTTTAATATACTTGGACACTTATTTGGTCCCTCCTACATGATGGCAGATATGTAATTATGGTGTTTACTAGCCATTTCTCATACATTAGGGTTCGAACACTCGGACACATATTCAGACCCTGTTGCATGATGGCAGATATGTAATTACGGTGTTTACTTGCCATTTTTCATGCATTGGGGTTTAAACACACGGACACGTATTCGGATCCTCTTGCATGATGGCAGATATGTAATTATGGTGTTTACTAGCCATTTCTCAAACATTAGGGTTCGTGCACTCGGACACTTAATCAGACCCTCTTGCCTGATGGGAGATATGTAATTATGGTGCTTACTTGCCATTTCTCACGCATTAGGGTACAAACACTCAGACACTTATTCGGACCCTCTTGCATGACGGCAGATATGTAATTATGGTGTTTACATATCATTTCTCATGCATTAGGGTTTAAACACTCGGATACGTATTCGGGCCCTCTTGCATGATGGTAGAAATGTAATCATGGTGTTTATTTGCCATTTGTCGTACATTAAGGTTTAAATACTCGGACACTTATGCGGACGCTCTTGCATGATGTCCGATATGCAATTGTGGTGTTTACTTGCCATTTCGGGTGCATAATGATTCGAACACTCGAACACGTATTCAGACCCTCTTGCATGAGGGCAGATGTGTAATTATGGTGTTTACTTGCTATTTCACATGCATTAGGGATTAAACATTCGGACACTTATTTGGACCCTCTTGCATGATGGCAGATATGTAATTATGGTGTTTACTTGTCATTTCTCACGCATTAGGGTTTAAACACTCGGACACTTATTCGGACCCTCTTGCATGATGGCAGATATGTAATTACTGTGTTTATTTGCCTTTTCAGATGCATTAGGGTTAAACACTCAGACACTTATTCAGACCCTCTTGCATGATGGCAGATTTGTAATTACGGTTTTTACTCGCCATTTTTCATGAGTTAGGGTTTAAACACTCGGACACGTATTCTTATCCTCTTGCATGATGGCAGATATGTAACTTTGTTGTTTAGTTGCCATTTCTCATGCATTAGAGTTTAAACACTCGGACACTTATTAGGACCCTCTTGCATGATGGCAGGTATGTAATTATGGTGTTTACTTGACATTTCTCATGCATTAGAGTTTAATATACTTGGACACTTATTTGGTCCCTCCTACATGATGGCAGATATGTAATTATGGTGTTTACTAGCCATTTCTCAAACATTAGGGTTCGTGCACTCGGACACTTAATCAGACCCTCTTGCCTGATGGGAGATATGTAATTATGGTGTACTAGCCATTTCTCATACATTGGGGTTCGAGCACACGGACACTTAATCAGACCCTCTTGCATGATGGCAGATATGTAATTATGGTGTTTGCTTGCCATTTCTCATGCATTAGGGTATAAACACTCAGACACTTATTCGGACCCTCTTGCATGATGGCAGATATGTAATTATGGTGTTTACTTGTCATTTCTCATGCATTAGGGTTTAAACACTCGGACACATATTCGGACCCTCTTGCATGATGGCAGATATGTAATTATGGTGTTTACTTTCCATTTGTCGTACATTAAGGCTTAAATACTCGGACACTTATTCGGACACTCCTGCATGATGGCAGATATGCAATTGTGGTGTTTACTTGCCATTTCGCGTGCATAGTGATTCGAACACTCGAGCACGTATTCAGACCCTCTTGCATGAAGGCATATATGTAATTATGGTGTTTACTTGCTATTTCACATGCATTAGGGATTAAACATTCGGACACTCATTCGGACCCTCTTGCATGATGGTAGATATGTAATTATGGTGTTTACTTGTCATTTCTCACGCATTAGGGTTTAAACATTCGGACACTTATTCGGACCCTCTTACATGATGGCAGATATGTAATTACTATGTTTATTTGCGTTTTCAGATGCATTTGGGTTAAACACTCAGACACTTATTCAGACCCTCTTGCATGATGGCAGATTTGTAATTATGGTTTTTACTCGCTATTTTTCATGAGTTAAGGTTTAAACACTCGGACACGTATTCTTGTCCTCTTGCATGATGGCAGATATGTAATTTTGTTCTTTACTAGCCATTTCTCATACATTAGGGTTCGTGCACTCGAACACTTAATCAGACACTCTTGCTTGATGGCAGATATGTAATTATGGTGTTTACTTGACATTTCTCATGCATTAGGGTTTAAACAGTCGGACACTTATTCGGAATGTGGGTGATTGAAACGAGGCCAGTTACATTTATACCTCTAAATGTGGGTTGAAGGGATGTGAGTAGTACCAAAGCTGGCATTTCTAATGAGTTTGTATATATGCTGGTATATTTTCTACTTTTGCAGGAAGGGATGCCTTCAACCTCAGTCTATTCCAGATGGGAGTCTATATCTGTGAGTTGTGGGTTTAGTGAAGTGAGGACACTTATGGAGAGGGAGAGACATATTTTATTGTGGGCCGAGTGTTAGTGAGAAATTATATAATTTATGTTCTTTTTCCTGCTCCTATTTGATTCACAAAACAGTTTTCAACTTCTATTATGTGAGCTTCTTTTGTTCATTATACAGTGTCCATCTGTACAGGGGGGTTTTATGTGACATCAAGCTGTGCAATCTGGAAGATGCCAGTTTTGTTCCAAAATGTTTTACTGGTGGTGGAGAGGTGGAGCATTTGCGCCCTTGCTTGGTGCTTCGTGAGCGATTGGAATTCCGTTTCGGCAATGGCAGCTAAAGCGCCTTGTATTTCTAAATCCTCAATAAGGCAAAAGAATAGTCTACTTATGCTGTATAGTTATTTTGTGTTCCTCTTTGGTGTTTGTGCTGGTTTGTAATTTGTACACTTCTGGGTGTTTGTAGTTCATTTAGCTAGTGTGTGGGCCCATTTTGGGCTGTTATTTGTTATTTTTTTTATGTTTTGTATGTTGTTTTGGACATGCTTCGTTTGCCTTTCATGTTGCCTTGTTGCAGGGCCCCCTGTTATAATGGAACACCAGGGGGCCGCCCCTGAACAGGTTTTTATCGGTTGTTTTGTTTGAAGTCTGTTCGGTGGGTTCTTGTGTTTAGCTTGTTGTAGTTGTAGTTTTGTAGCTTGGTTGCTTGCCTTTTGGTGTTCTTGTTGTTGTAGTGGTAGGCCTGGGGTTATGCCCCGTAATCCTGTAATTTTTGTTTTGTTTAATTTATTCTATATTTCACCCAAAAAAACACCATAATTTACATATACCTCATGCAACAGGTTGAATATGTGTCCGAGTGTTCGAACCTAATGTAATGAAAATGGCTAGTAAACACCATGAATAAACATTCAGCCACCATGTAGGAGGGTCCATAATTAACGTGTACAAGTCATTTAAACCCTATGCATGAGAAATTGTCAAGTAAACACATATATGCATATTGCATCATTGCAAGAAGGTCCTAATAAGTGTTCGAAGTGTTTAAACACTAATGCTTGAAAAAACGGCCAAATTTAAAACCATGATACATAGTCTCAATCATGCAATGGTCCGACTAAGTGTCCGAGTTTTAAAAACCTTAAATGTTTGAGAATTGGCAAGTAAACCCCATTTGTTACCTATCTGCCATCATGAAGAGGAGTCTGGAAATAAGTGTCTGAGTGTTTTAAACCGCTAAATGATTCTGAAAGGCAAAATAACACCTCGATTACATATCTGCATCATGCAAGAGGTCCCGAATAAGTGTCGAGGTGTTTAAACCCTAATGCATGAGAAATGGCAAGTTAAACAACGTAATTACAAATCTGCCATCACGTCAAAGAGGGTCCAAATTAAGTGTATCGATTGTTTTAATCCCTAATGTAGGAGAAATGGCAAAAGTAAACCACCATAATTACATTTATCTGCCTTATGACAGATGGGTCTGAATACAGTGTCCGAGTATTCGAATCCGTAATGCCGCGGAAGATGGACAAGTAAAACCACAATTGCATATCTGCCATATGGACAAGAGGTCCGAATACAGTGCGGAGTATTTAAACCCTAATGTATGACAAATGGAAAGCGAAACCATAATTACATATCTGCCATCATGCAATAGGGTCCGAATACAGTGTTCGAGTGTTTTAAACCCTACATGCAAAATGGGAGTAAACACCTAATTACATATCTGCCATCATGGCAAGCGGGTCTGATTAAGTGTCGAGGGCACGAACCCTAATGTTTTGAGACAATGGCAAGTAAACACCATAATTACATATCTGCCATCATTGCAAGGATCCCGAAATTACGTGTCGTCAGGGCATCCGATAGATACATGGTTAAACTTTAATGCAATGAACAAATGGCACAGTAAAACCACCATAATTAAAATACTTCGTAGCCATTCACGGAAACCAGGGTCTGATTATGTTTCCAAAGTGTTCAAATTCCTAATGTCATGAGAATGGCTCAGTAAAACACATTAAATTACATATATCTTGCCATATGTTAGGAGGTCAATAATAAAGTGTCAAGTTATTAGAACTCTATGGCATGAGAAAGGGTCTAATGACACCATAATTACATATGCATCATGCAAGAGGGTTTCTCAATAACGTGTCCGAGTGGTTAAACTCAGTAATGCATGACAAATGGCAAAATAACACCCGGTGATGTACATACTTCTTGCCATCATGCAAAGCGGTCCATAGTGGTCTGAGTTTTTGAGACCTAAATGATGGAGATAATGGAAAATAAACCCCATGGTTACCTATCTTCCATCCATGCTCAAGAGGGTTGAATAAGTGTCTGAGTGTTTAACACCCTAATGATCTGAAAAAGGCAAATAAACATTTCCAACATTAATATCGTACATAATGCAAAGAGGGGTCCAACATAAGTGGTCGAAGCTTTGTTTAAACCCTCAATGCATGACAAATAGCAAAGTAAACACCATATTAAAGATGAATCGTGCCATCAATGCAGAGGGTTCAAATTAAGTGTCCGATCTGTAATCCCGTAAGTCATGAGTGAAGATGGCGATGTAAATACACCCATAATTACAAATCTGCAGTTATTGCAAGAGGGTCCAAATAACGTGTCCGATTGTTTAATCCCTAATGCAGGACGATAATGGCAAGTCAAATAACCATAAATTACATATCTACCCCTTGCAGAGAGGGTTTGATACATGCCGATATGTCAATCGTAATGCACGCGACAATGGCAAGTATAATCACCACAATGCACTATCTGCCATCATGCCAAGAGGCATCCGAATAGGTCCGGTCACCGAGTATTTATAACCCTAAAGATGACAAATGGAAAAAGTAAACCAACCCATAATTACACAAATTCTCCATCATGACAGAGGTTGTACGAATAACGATGTCTGCAGTGTTTATCTATACCCTGAATTCATGAGTGATAAATGGCAAGTAAAACACCAAGTATACATATCTGCTATTCTTGCAACGAGGGTGTTCTGATATGATTAAGTGTCCGACGTGCACGATTAAATCGGTCGTCAACGTCTCGGCATCTCGCAGCTCGCGTATTACAGTACTGACCTATCGCTCGTGCAGCCAATCCCTCCCGAACCAGCATAGCGAACCGACCCTACTGGTTTTGAACATGCAAATGGCTCAGCCCTTACATTGAGATCAGGCATATTACTATATCCTGCACAGTCATGCAGTGTACATAGTGTTTGAGTAGTTTTAACCTTATGCGTTGGCTGATCGTGAGATCATATTTGACATGTAACAAACTAATGCAGTGTACTGCCATCATGTCAGAGGAGTTCCGAAATATAGCTCGTGTGTGGCGTGGCAACATAGCACGGAACATGGTCAAGTAACAACCTAATTACAATCATCTGCCAATCTACGGCAACTGAGATGGGCTCGCTCGATTAAGTGTCCCGCGAGTCACGTGCCACAGAACCCTGTACACATCGAGCTCTAGCCTGCGTCCTACAAGCATCCGTTTTGAGAATGGTAGTAACACCCATTAATTAATATTCTGCATTTCATGCCAGGGTGCCCGAATAAGCGGTCCCGTGGTAACTCATTGACCTACACTATATCCAGATGGAGTCTATATCTGTGGACTGATTAGGCCTGAGGTAAATTGGAGTGGAATGAGACACAGGGGTGTAATGGGAGAAGAGAGAACAGTATATTTATTTAGCTCGGGGCCGAAGTTTATACATCTACATTAGTAGTGAGATTCATTTGTCCAATAATATTTTAGTTCCTTTTTTTTCTGCTGCCTTATTTGATCACATTAACACATGCCTATAAATTCCAAGCTTCTGATAATGGTGGCTGTCTTTTGGATTGCGATGATTACAGTGTCCATGTACAGGCGGGAGTTTGAGTGTGACATCAAGCTGTGCCATGAAAATAATTCTGTGGAGATGCAGTCTGTCTGTTTTCACACTAATAGTATACTCGAACCCTAAGAGTATGAGAATGTAGTTAAAGACCATAAATTACATATATCTCTGCCATTCTGTAGTGCAGGGCGTCCCAATACGTTGTCCGAGTATATTAAACTCTAATTGCATGTAGAATGTCAAGTAAAACACATAATATACTATCTCCATATTTCGCAAGAGGCTAGGAGGTCCTAATTAATCTGTCACCGATGTGTATTTTAAAAACAATGCATGGGAAAATGGCAAAATAAACACCATGATTAATAATCTGCCAATCATCCAAAGGGTCTCCGAATAAGTGAGCGGTCTCCGACGTTTGTTTTTGAAACCCTAATGCAAATGAGAATTGGCAAGTAAAAGGACCTATAGTTACCTAATCTTTTCATGTTGCGAAGAGGTCTCTGAATAAGTGTTCTGGGTTTAAACCCTAATGCATCTGAAGAGGCAAAAATAACACCATAATTGCATATCTTACGATCATGCAAGTGCGGTCCAAATAGTGTCCGAGTGTTTTAAAACCCTAATGAATTTGAGAACAGAAATGGCAAGTTATCCCATTTACGTATTTGCCGCATGCTAAGAGGCGGCTACAATAAAGTGCTCCGGACTGTTTATCCATGCCGAGAAAAAGAAGAATGGCAAAGGTAAACACCCACAATTACATCTTCCTCAAGCAAGGAGGTGACTGAACGTGTCCGAGTGTTCGATCGTAACGCACGCTAAGGCAAGTAAACAAATTTGCAAACTGTCTCATGGCAAGAGATGTCAAACAAAGTGTTCGAGGTATTTAACCCTAATGCATGACAAATGGTAAGTAAACACGACAATTAACATCTGCCATCATGCAAGAGTAGCCGAATACGTGTGTGCTGAGTGTTTAACCCTAATGCATGAGAAATGCATGTAAAAGACCATAATTAATATCTTGCCACAGGCAAGAGGGTCGGAGATAAGTCTGAGTGTTAACACAATGCAAGAGAAATGGCAAGTTAAACAGCCATAATTACATATCAGCCTCATGCAAGGGGGTCATGTTAAGTGGTCCGAGGCGACGAACCCTAATGGGTATGAGAAATGGCTCGGTAAACACGATAATTACATAATATGCCATCATGCAAGTGGGATCCGAATACGTGTCGTGTGGTTCAAACCCCTAATGCATGATAAAAATGGCAGGTAAAAAACCATAATTACATATCGTGCCGCATTGGCAATGCGAACAGGGTTCTGAATAAGTATTGGGAGTGTTTAACACCTAACGCATCTGAAAAGGCAATAAACACGATTAATGTACAGATCTGCATCAGGCAAGAGGGTCCGAATAAGTGTTCCCGACTCGTACTTAACCCTAATGCGTAGAGAATGGAATATAACACCCATAATTACATATTCTGCCATCACTTGCAAGAGGGTCAAATATAGGTGCTCTACTCCGATTGTTTATCGCCTAATTGTCATTGTTGAAATGGCAAGTAACACCATAATTATATCTGCCCTCATGTAAAGGGATGCAATACGTGTCCGATGGGTGTCGAATCGTTATGCACGCGAAAATGGCAAGTAAACCCACATTGTTATCTCATCGTTGCAAAGAGCCTCCGAATAATTGTCGGGAGTAGTTAACCTAGATGTTTTGACAAATGGAAGTAAACACCCAAATTACATATTTGCATCACTTGCAAAGAGGGTCCGAATACGTGTCCGAGTGAAACCTAATTGCCTGAGAAAATGACATGTAACACCATATTTATCTGCTCATTGCAAGAGGGGGTCCAATAGTCGAATGTCGCGATTGTTTTAATCCCTATGCATGTTGAGAATTGGGAAAGGTAACACCAATAATTAATAATGTGCCATGAATAGAGAGACTGAATAACGTTACAACACCAGTAAATTGTGCCGGTGTGAATCGTTATGCAATGCGAAAATGGCAAGTAAACACACCAAGTATATCTACATATTGCAGGATTCTCGGAAAGTGTCCGTGAGTAGTAATAACTCTACTCAGTTAGAAAAATGTGAAAATAAGCTAAACAACAAATCAATCACATATTTGCCATCAATGCAAGAGTCCGGAATACTGTCCCGAGTTAAACCCTAATGCTGAGAAATGCATTAGTACACGCAATAAATTAACATAATCCATTGCAAATTTACCAAATGAAGCAGGGTAAAACACCCGAATAAATGTGTCTGCAGTGTTAATTCCCTGAATACGTGAGAGAAGAGAAAATGGCAAAATAGAACAACCATAATTAATATCTGCCATCGTGCAAGAGGGTTGTTAATTGTGTACACGAGTGCACGAAACCCTAAATGTCTGAGAAATGGCTAGTATAACCGATAATTAGCATATCTGCCATAAGCAAAGAGGCGTACGAATAAGTGTCGAGTGTTTTTAAACCCTTAGATGGCATGTAGAGAATTGGCAAATAAACACCCATGAGTTACAACATCTGCCATCATGCAAGAGGGTCCGAAATTAAGTGTCCGGAGTATGTTTAAACCCTAATGCGTGAGAAATCGGCAAGAGTAACACCACATAATTAATATTGCCCTTCATGCAAGAGGGTTTGAAATACGTATTCGGTGTTGAATCGCTAATGCACGCTAAATGGCAAGTTAAACACCCGGAATTGCATATTCTGCCATCATGCAAGAGTGTCCGACCCGCCCCTCCCAGAGATAAGTGTGGAGAGTATTGGTATAAACCAATGACATGACTCATAAAAATAAGAAAAGTAATAAAACACTCCACAATTATAACCTATTGTTCCATCATATTGCAAGCCGAGGTGTAACATCTCGATCCGAATACGTGTTGCTTGAGTTGTTTTAATTTGCATCTGAAAAGGCACCGATTAAACCTAGCTACCATAGCATCTACACTCTGCCATCCACGCCCTAATCGTCAAGTGGGTGTGTTAGTCTCGTCGCCGATTCCCCTCTGGCCCTTTAGGCGTCTGTCCTCTTATTTTAACTCCTCTAATGTATTGAGACATTAAGCCTAGATACGCTAGTGCCAACAGTCGCATGTAGCGAATACATTGCCATATTTAAGAAATAGAGAGGATAGAATATGTTGCTTCCGTGTCGTTCCCTAACTCGATGAAAACTCGGACGAGGCTCGCACACATCATTATTTAAGTATGGCTCACTCACTCGATTGCCATGATGCAATAGAGGGTCGTGGAAATCGAAGTGTACTGTGTTATTACATATCCTAACTGCCATCTGAAATAGGCAAATAAACAACGATTAATACATTTCTGCCATCATGCACAGAGGGTCCGCAGATAAGTGTCCGATGTTTTTAAAAACCCTACATGCCTGTGAGACAATGGGAAGAAACCCCATAACTTACATATTCTACGATCATGCTGATAGAGGCGAAATACCAGATAGATGCTCGGCCGCGGAATGTGCATATCGATCATCGTGAATAATGCAAGTAAACACACTCATAATTACATAATCTGGCCCTAATGCCGAGGGTCTGAATACGTGTCGAGTGTTCGAACTCGTTGTATGGCACGGAAAGTGGAATACTAAAACACCATCAATTGCCATATCTGCCATATGTGCAAGAGCATCCCTGAACGGTGGTATGCAGACATTTGAACCCTAATGTATGACCAAATGGAAAACTAACAACCATAATTAAATCCTTTCGTCATCTTGCAAGGAGGGCCGGAATACGTGTGCCGTCGACGTGTCTAAACCCTAATGCATCGAGAAATAATGACATGTACAGATACATAATCAGCAACTCGATAATTATCTCGCACACGACTCAGTGCAAAGGGAGGGGTCCGATAGAATGTGTCGCTGACGCTTTGAATATATACCTAATGAATCGAGAAATGAAGTTAAACCTATAATTACATATTTGCCATCATACAAGAGGGTCTGATTAAGGTGGTCGTACGCGTGCGAAGGCACACCCTAAATGTTTTCGAGAAATGGCCTCAGTAAACACCATTTATTACATTATTCTTGCCATCATGCAGAGGTAGCGAATACTGTCCGTGTGTTTACCTTAACTGCATGAAAAAATGGAAGTAAACACATAATTACATTCTATCGCCATCATGCAACAGGGTGCTGAATAGTGTTCCGAGTGTATGAGAGAAGGTGTACACCCATTATATTACTATCTATCATCATGTAGGACAGGTCAAGATAAAGGTGTGCCAAGTAATTAAACTTCTAATGCATGAGAAATGTCAAGTAACACCATAATTAACTTCAGCCGTCATGCAAGAGGGCTTCAAATATGTGTGTGCTGATATTTTAATTTCCCTAATGCAATGATGCCGTAATGGCAAAAGTAAACACCATAATTTACTTAACTGCCATCATGCAAAGGGGTCAAATGAAGAGCGTGTGCCGATTGTTTAATCCTCTATTGCAGGAATGACCGCAATGGCAAGATCATATACTCACTACATTTTCTGCCCCCTCATTAGTTGCGTGATATCTTACTCTGTGTGCTCCGACTGTTCGATACGTAATGCACCCCGCGAACTCTGGCAATGTGTGGAACACCACAAGCTCTGGCATATATGACATCGCCAAGAGCCGTCTAGGACCTCCGAATCAGTGTCCAAGCTTATACTTTACAGACCTGTACAGCATGACAAATAGTGTGAAACTACTCATAATACTATTCATGTCCAAATTAGACAACGGATCTTTGCTCAGATAAGATAATCCATAGCGCAGGTCGAGTGTTTAAACCATAATGCATGAGAATCACAGTGTAAACACCATAATTACATATCTGCCATCATGTCTAAGGAGGCTCCGAATAAGTGTTCCTGAAGTGTTTAGTATTCTCCCTAACGCAATGAGAAATTGGCAAGAAACACCCAATTACATAATCTGCCAATTCATGCCAGGGGGGTCTATATTAGTGTCCTGGACAGTGCAACGAACGCCTAATGTTGAGAAATGGCTTAGTAAACACCATAATTACATATTTCTGCCAATCATGCAAGAGGGATCCAATTTACCATGTCCGTGTGTTCATACCTTCTGATGCATGAAAAAATTGGCAAGTAACACAATTATTTACATATCTATCGCATGTCACTAGCCAATCAAAAGAGGTACGAATATCGTTTCGAGTGTCTTTTCTTTTTTTTTTGGTGAATCATTGTTTCCGCGAGTGTGTTCGACACCCTAATGTAGCTTGATTTGAAAAACATGGAAGCTTGAGTAAACATCTACACATTAGATATCTGGCATCATGTAGGGAGCGCCAAATACATTGTGCATGAGATATTAAACCTCATAATACGACATCAATCTCATCAAAAACGTGATTACATAATTCACACACTCACTACTCTCACTCAAACATTATACGTCATATCCAATGATCCTAGCAGTGTCACCCCGCACTCTACCCTTCTAAAGAAAGTGCAGATATATATATGAGATCTATTGTGGCGCAATGTGACAACATGAGCAAATAAAACACCTAATAATTACATAATCTTGCCAGAAAGTCATGTCCAAAGGTCCAATAAGGTTGTTCGGGGATTTTTGAAAAACGTAGAGTGCCATGTAGATTGGCTATAGTGTAAAGTCCCCAGTAGTATATACTCATTACTTCTATCGTGCAAGAGGGTAATATGGAGTCAGCGTTGTAATTGTCCTTTAAACACCCTAAATTATATCTAATAACAGACGATCGAACACATGAACACTTATCCCCCCTTGTTAGATTAACATAAATTCTACCATCATGACCAGAGGGTTCCACATAAAGTGTCTGAGGTTGTAGCCCTAATGCATGAGAAATGGCAAGTAAACAACCTATAATTACATATCTGTCATCATGCAGAGGGTCCAAGATAAGTGTCGACTGTCTTAATCCCTAATGCAGAGGTAAACACCATTAATTTACATAATCTGTCTTCATGCGAAGAGGTTCTGGATACGTGTGCCGAGGGTTTCGAATCGAAATGGGACCGCGTAATTGGCAAAGTAAACCATACATTCGCAATATCTGCCAATCATGCAAGAGCATCCGAATCATGTTCGAGTATTGAACCGTCAATGCGATGACAAATGGAACAGTAACACCATAAATCTAATCATCTGTCACATGAAGAGGGTCCGAATACGTGTCCAAATGTTTAAACCTCTAATGCAATTGAGAAAATGGCAGTACAAATACTCATAATACATATCTGCCATCATGCAGGAGTTCCGAATAAGGTCAGAGTGTTTAAACACAGAGCTCAGGGAAATGGAAGTAAACACTATTAATTACATTACAGCCATCATGCAAGAGGGTTTGATTTAAGTGTTCCGAGTGCACGAACCCTAATGTGATGAGAACAATGGCTAGTAAACACCAATAATATACATATCTGCATCATGACAAGTGTCGATCCCAATTAACGTGTCCGTTGTGTTGCAAACCCTAATGCCACTGAAAAATAGCAAGCTAAAACCAATAATCTACATATCTGCCACCATGCTAACAGGGTCTGAATAAGTTGTACCGAGTGTTTTAAATACCTATATGCATCTGAAAAGGAAAATACACCATAATACAATCTGCCAATCATGCAAGAGTCGGTATAGCTAGTAATGTCCCGACTGTTGTAACCCTAACTCATGAGAAATGGCAAAGTTAAACACCATAATTACAATATCTGCCACAAGCAAGTCAGTATCTGATTAAGTGATCGAGTGCAACGAACCCAATTATGAGAAATGGCTAGTAAAACACCAAATACATATCTGGCATCATTGCAAGTGGACTCCCAATAACGTGTCCTGGTGTGTTCAACCCTAATGCTTAAGAATAGCAAGAAAAACCATAATTACATATTCTGCCATCATGCAACAGGGTCTGAAATAAAAGTGTCTGGAGTGTTATCAAATCCTAATCATCTGAAAGGAATAAACACCTAATTACATATCTGCATCTATGCAAGAGGGTG
>NW_021025386.1:4095942-4111344 GCF_004153795.1 Camellia sinensis
CCATTTCTCATGCATTAGGGTTTAAACAGTCGGACACTTATTCGGACACTCTTGCATGATGGCAGATATGTAATTATGGTGTTTACTCTCCTGCATTAGGGATTAAACAGTCGGACACTTATTTGGACCCTCTTGCATGATGGTAGATATGTAATTAGGGTGTTCATTTGCCTTTTCAGATGCATTAGGGTTTAAACACTCAGAGACTTATTCAGACCCTCTTGCACGATGGAAGATAGGTAACTATGGGGTTTACTTGCTATTTCTCATGCATTAGTTTTCAAAAACTCGGACACTTATTGGGACCCTTTGCATGATGGCAGATATGTAATCATGGTGTTTATTTGCCATTTGTCATGCATTATTGTTTAAACACTCGGGCACTTATTAGGACCCTCTTGCATGATGGCAGATATGTAAATATGGTGTTTACTTGACATTTCTCAAGCATTAGAGTTTAATATACTTGGACACTTATTTGGACGCTCCTACATGATGCCAGATATGTAATTGTGGTGTTTACTAGCCATTTCTCATACATTAGGGTTCGAACACTCGGAAACATATTCACCAAAAAAAAAAAACACTCGGAAACATATTCAGACCCTGTTGCATGATGGTAGATATGTAATTATTGTGTTTACTTGCCATTTTTCATGCATCAGGGTTTAAACACACGGACACGTATTCGGATCCTCTTGCATGATGGCAGATATGTAATTATGGTGTTTACTAGCCATTTCTCAAACATTAGGGTTCGTGCACTCGGACACTTAATCAAACCCTCTTGCATGATGGCTGATATGTAATTATAGTGTTTACTTGCCATTTCCCTTGCATTTGTGTTTAAACACTCTGACACTTATTCGGAACCTCTTGCATGATGGCAGATATGTAATTATGGTGTTTACTAGCCATTTCTCAAACATTAGGGTTCGTGCACACGGACATCGGACACGTATTCGGACCCTCTTGCATGATGGCAGATATGTAATTATGGTGTTTACTTTCCATTTGTCATGCTTTACGGTTTAAATACTTGGACACTTATTCGGACGCTCTTGCATGATGTCATATATGCAATTGTGGTGTTCACTTGCCATTTCGCGTGCATTACGATTCGAACACTCGGACACGTATTCAGACCCTCTTGGATGAGGGCAGATATGTAATTATGGTGTTTACTTGCCATTTCTCCTGCATTAGGGATTAAACAATCGGACACTTATTTGGACCCTTTTGCATGATGGCAGTTTAGTAATTATGGTGTTTACTTGCCATTGCTCATGCATTAGGGATTAAATAATAAGACACATATTTCGACCCTCTTGCATGACGGCAGATATGTAATTATGGTGTTTACTTGACATTTCTCATGCATTAGAGTTTAATATACTTGGACACTTATTTGGACCGTCCTACATGATGGAAGATATGTAATTATGGTGTTTACTAGCCTTCTCTCATACACTCGGACACATATTCAGACCCTGTTGCATGATGGCAGATATGTAATTATGGTGTTTACTTGCCATTTTTCATGCATTAGGGTTTAAACACACGGACACGTATTCGAATCCCCTTGCATGATGGCATATATGTAATTATGGTGTTTACTTGCCATTTCTCATGCATTAGGGTTTAAACACTCGAACACGTATTCGGACCCTCTTGCATGATGACAGATATGTAATTATGGTGTTTAGTTTCCATTTGTCATACATTAGGGTTCAAATGCTCAAACACTTATTCAGATGCTCTTGCATGATGGCAGATATGCAATTGTGGTGTTTAGTTGCCATTTCGCGTGCATAACGATTCGAACACTCGGACACGTATTCAGACCCTCTTGCATGAGGGCAGATATGTAATTATGGTGTTTACTTTATTCGGACCCTCTTGCATGATGGCAGATGTGTAATTGTCGTGTTTACTTACCATTTGTCATGCATTAGGGTTTAAATACTCGAACACTTGTTTGGACTCTCTTGCATGATGACAGATTTGCAATTGTGGTGTTTACTTGCCATTTAGCGTGCGTTACGATTCGAACACTCGGACACGTATTCAGACCCTCTTGCTTGAGGACAGATATGTAATTGTGGTGTTTACTTGCCATTTCTCCGGCATTAGGGATTAAACAGTCGAGCACTTATTTGTACCCTCTTGCATGATGGCAGATACGTAATTATGGGATTTACTTGCCATTTCTCATGCATTAGGGTTTAAACACTCGGACACTTATTCGGACCCTCTTGCCTGATGGCAGATATGTAATTATCGTGTTTATTTGCCTTTTCAGATGCATTAGGTTTAAACACTCAGATACTTATTCAGACCCTGTTGCATGACGGCAGATATGTAATTATGGTTTTTACCTGCCATTTTTCATGCATTAGGGTTTGAACACACGGACACGTATTCGGATCCACTTGCATGATGGCAGATATGTAATTATCGTGTTTATTTGCCTTTTCAGATGCATTAGCTTTAAACACTCAGACACGTATTCGGACCCCCTTGCATGATGGCAGATAGGTAATTGTGGTGTTTACTTTCCATTTATCATGCATTAGGGTTTAAATACTCGGACACTTATTCGGACACTCTTGCATGATGGCAGATATGCAATTCGGGTGTTTACTTGCCATTTAGCGTGCATTACGATTCGAGCACTCGAATACGTATTCAAACCCTCTTGCATGAGGACAGATATGTAATTATGGTGTTACTTGCCATTTCTCACGCATTAGGGTTTAAACACTCGGACACTTATTCGGACTCTCTTGCATGATGGCAGATGTGTAATCATGGTGTTTATTTGCCATTTCTCATGCATTAGGGTTTAAACACTCGGACACTTATTCGGACCCTCTTGCATTATGGCAGATATGTAATTATGGTGTATACTGGCCATTTCTCAGACATTAGGGTTCGTGCACTCGGACACTTAATCAAACCCTCTTGCACGATGGCAGATATGTAATTATGGTGTTTATTTGCCATTTCTCACGTATTAGGGTATTAACACTCAGACACTTATTCGAACCCTCTTGCATGATGGCAAATATGTAATTATGGTGTTTACATGTCATTTCTCAGGCATTAGGGTTTAAACACTCGGACACGTATTCGGACCCTCTTGCATGATGGCAAATATGTAATTATGGTGTTTACTTTCCATTTGTCAAACATTAGGGTTTGAATACTCGGACAATTATTCGGATGCTCTTGCACGATGGTAGATATACAATTGTGGTGTTTACTTGCCATTTCGCGTGCATAACGATTCGAACACTCGGACATAACGATTCTAACACTCGGACACGTATTCAGTCCCTCTAGCATGAGGGCAGATATGTAATTATGGTGTTTACTTGCCATTTCACATGCATTAGGGATTAAACAATCGGACTCCTATTTGGACCCTCTTGCATGATGGCAGATATGTAATTATGGTGTTAATTGCCATTTCTCACGCATTAGGGTTTAAACACTCAGACACTTATTCGGACCCTCTTGCCTGATGGCAGATATGTAATTATCGTGTTTATTTGCCTTTTCAGATGCGTTAGGTTTAAACACTCAAATACTTATTCAGACCCTGTTGCATGACGGCAGATATGTAATTATGGTTTTTACCTGCCATTTTTCATGCATTAGGGTTTGAACACACGGACACGTATTCGGATCCACTTGCATGATGGCATATATGTAATTATCGTGTTTACGAGCCATTTCTCATACATTAGGGTTCGTGCACTCGGACACTTAATCAGACCCCCTTGCATGATGGCTGATATGTAATTATGGTGTTTACTTGCCATTTCTCTTGCATTTGTGTTTAAACACTCAGACACTTATTCGGACCCTCTTGCCTGATGGCAGATATGTAATTATGGTCTTTACATGCCATTTCTCATGCATTAGGGTTTAAACACTCAGACACGTATTCGGACCCTCTTGCATGATGGCAGATGTGTAATTGTCGTGTTTACTTACCATTTGTCATGCATTAGGGTTTAAATACTCGAACACTTGTTTGGACTCTCTTGCATGATGACAGATTTGCAATTGTGGTGTTTACTTGCCATTTAGCGTGCGTTACGATTCGAACACTCGGACACGTATTCAGACCCTCTTGCTTGAGGAAAGATATGTAATTGTGGTGTTTACTTGCCATTTCTCCGGCATTAGGGATTAAACAGTCGAGCACTTATTTGTACCCTCTTGCATGACGGCAGATACGTAATTATGGGATTTACTTGCCATTTCTCATTCATTAGGGTTTAAACACTCGGACACTTATTTGGACCCACTTGCATGATGGTAGATATGCAATTATGGTGTTTATTTGCCTTTTCAGATGCATTAGGGTTTAAACACTCAGACACTTATTCAGACCCTCTTGCACGATGAAAGATAGGTAACTATAGGCTTTACTTGCCATTTCTCATGCATTAGGTTTCAAAAACTCGGACACTTATTCGGACCCTTTGGATGATGGCAGATATGTAATCATGGTGTTTATTTGCCATTTGTCATGCATTAGTGTTTAAACACTCGGACACTTATTAGGACCCTCTTGCATGATGGCAGATATGTAATTATGGTGTTTACTTGACATTTCTCATGCATTAGAGTTTAATATACTCGGACACTTATTTGGACCCTCCTACATGATGGCAGATATGTAATTATGGTCTTTACTAGCCATTTCTCATACATTAGGGTTCGAACACTCGGACACATATTCAGACCCTGTTGTATGATGGCAGATATGTAATTATGGTGTTTACTTGCCATTTCACATGCATTAGGGATTAAACAATCGGACTCCTATTTGGACCCTCTTGCATGATGGCAGATATGTAATTATGGTGTTTACTTTCCATTTGTCATGCTTTAGGGTTTAAATACTCGGACACTTATTCGGATGCTCTTGCATGATGGCAGATACGCAATTGGGGTGTTTACTTGCCATTTCGTGTGCATTACGATTCGAACACTCGGACACGTATTCTGACCCTCTTGCATGAGGCAGATATGTAATTGTGGTGTTTGTTTGCCATTTCTCCTGCATTAGGGATTAAACAATCAGACACTTATTTGAACCCTCTTGCATGATGGCAGATATGTAATTATCGTGTTTCCCCGCCATTTCTCATGCATTAGGGTTTAAACACTCGCACACTTATTTGGACCCTCTTGCATAATGACAGATTTGTAATTATGGTGTTTACTTGCCATTTCTCATGCATTAGGGATTAAACAATCGGACACTTATTTGGACCCTCTTGCATGATGGCAGATATGTAATTATGGTGTTTACTTGCCATTTGTCATGCATTAGGGTTTAAACACTCGGACACTTATTTGGACCCTCTTGCATGATGGTAGATGTGTAATTTTGATGTTTATTTGCCTTTTCAGATGCATTAGGGTTTAAACACTCAGACACTTATTCAGACCCTCTTGCATGATGGAAGATAGGTAACTACGGGGTTTATTTTCCATTTCTCATGCATTAGGTCTCAAAAACTCAGACACTTATTGGGACCCTTTGCATGATGGCAGATATGTAATCATGGTGTTTATTTGCCATTTGTCATGCATTAGTGTTTAAACACTCGGACACTTATTAGAACCCTCTTGCATGATGGCAGATATGTAATTATGGTGTTTACTTGAAATTTCTCATGCATTAGAGTTTAATATACTTGGACACTTATTTGGACCCTCCTACATGATGGCAGATATGTAATTATGGTGTTTACTAGCCATTTCTCATACATTAGGATTTGAACACTCGGAAACATATTCAGACCCTGTTGCGTGATGGCAGATATGTGATTATGGTGTTTACTTGCCATTTCTCATGCATTAGGGTTTGAACACACGGACACGTATTCGGATCCTCTTGCATGATGGCAGATATGTAATTATGGTGTTTACTTGCCATTTCTCATGCATTAGGATTTAAACACTCAGACACTTATTCGGACCCTCTTGCATGATGGCAAATATGTAATTATGGTATTTGCTTGCCATTTCTCATGCATTTGGGTTTAAACACTCGGACACTTATTCGGACCCTCTTGCATGATGGCAGATATGTAATGATGGTGTTTATTTGCCTTTTCAGATGCATTAGGGTTTAAACACTCAGACACTTATTCAGACTCTCTCTCATGATGGCAGATAGGTAACAATGGGGTTTACTTGCCAATTCTCAAGCATTAGGTTTTAAAAACTCGGACACTTATTCGGACCATTTTCATGATGGTAGATATGTAATCATGGTGTTTATTTGCCGTTTGTCAAGCATTAGTGTTTAAACACTTCGACACTTATTAGGACCTTCTTGCATGATGGCAGATATGCAATTATGGTGTTTACTTGACATTTCTCATGCATTAGGTTTAAATACTTGGACACTTATTTGGACCCTCTTACGTGGTGGCTGATATGTTATTATGGTGTTTACTAGCAATTTCTCATACATTAGGGTTCGAGCACTCGGACACATATCCAGAACCTGTTGCATGATGGTAGATATGTAATTATGGTGTTTACTTGCCATTTTTCATGCATTAGGGTTTAAACACACGGACACGTATTCGGACCCTCTTGCATGATGGCAGATATGTAATTACGTTGTTTACTTGCCATTTCTCATGCATTAGGGCTTAAACACTCGAACACTTATTCGGACCCTCTTGCATGATGACAGATATGTAATTATAGGGCATACTTGCCATTTGTTAGGCATTGGGGTTTCAACACTCAGACACTTATTCGGACCCTCTTGCATGGTGGCAGATATGTAATTATGGTGTTTACTTGCCTTTTCTCATGCATTAGGGTTTAAACACTCAGACACTTATTCAGACCCTCTTGCATGATGGCAGATATGTAATTATGGTATTTACTTGCCATTTCTCATGAATTAGGGTTTAAACACTTAGACACTAATTCAAACCCTCATGCATGATGGCAGATATGTAATTACGGTGTTTACCTGCCATTTCTCATGCATTAGGGTTTAAACACTCGGGCACTTATTTGGACCCACTTGCGTGAAGGCAGATATGTAATCATGGTGTTTATTTGCCATTTCTCATGCATTAGGGTTTAAACATTCGGACACTTATTCGGACCCTCCTGCATGATGGTAGATATGTAATTATGATGTTTACTCGTCATTTGTCATGCATTAGGCTTCGAACTCTCGGACACCCATTCGGACCCTTTTGCATGATTGCAGAAATGAAATTGTGGTGTTTACTTGCCATTTCCCGTGCATTAGGATTTGAACACGTGGACACGTATTCGGACCCTCATGCATGATGGCGGAAATGTAATTATGGTGTTCACTTACCATTTCTCATGCATTACGGTTTAGCCACTCGAAAACTTATTCGGACCCTCTTGGATGATGGCAGATATGTAATTATGGTGTTTACTTGCCATTTCTCATGTATTAGGGTTCCAACACTTGAACACTTATTCGAACCCTCTTGCATGATGGCAAATATGTAGTTATGGTGTTTACTTGCCATTTCTCATGTATTAGGGTTCCAACACTTGAACACTTATTCGAACCCTCTTGCATGATGGCAAATATGTAGTTATGGTGTTTACTTGCCATTTCTCATGCATTAGCGTTTGAACACTCGGACACTTATTCGGACCCTCTTGCGTGATGACAGATATGTAATTATGGTGTTTACTTGCCATTTCTCATGCATTAGGATTTAAACACTCAGACACTTATTCGGACCCTCTTGCATGATGGCAAATATGTAATTATGGTATTTGCTTGCCATTTCTCATGCATTTGGGTTCAAACACTCGGACACTTATTCGGACCCTTTGGCATGATAGCAGATATATAATTATGTTGTTTACCTGCCATTTCTCATGCATTTGGCTTTAAACACGCAGACACTTATTCGGACCCTCTCGCACGATGGCCGATATGTAATTATGGTCTTTACTTGTCATTTCTCATGCATTAGGGCTTTAACACTCAGACACTTATTCGGACCCTCTCGCACGATGGCCGATATGTAATTATGGTCTTTACTTGTCATTTCTCATGCATTAGGGCTTTAACACTCAGACACTTATTCGGACCCTCTCGCACGATGGCCGATATGTAATTATGGTCTTTACTTGTCATTTCTCATGCATTAGGGCTTTAACACTCAGACACTTATTCGGACCCTCTCGCACGATGGCCGATATGTAATTATGGTCTTTACTTGTCATTTCTCATGCATTAGGGCTTTAACACTCAGACACTTATTCGGACCCTCTCGCACGATGGCCGATATGTAATTATGGTCTTTACTTGTCATTTCTCATGCATTAGGGCTTTAACACTCAGACACTTATTCGGACCCTCTCGCACGATGGCCGATATGTAATTATGGTCTTTACTTGTCATTTCTCATGCATTAGGGCTTTAACACTCAGACACTTATTCGGACCCTCTCGCACGATGGCCGATATGTAATTATGGTCTTTACTTGTCATTTCTCATGCATTAGGGCTTTAACACTCAGACACTTATTCGGACCCTCTTGCATGATGGCAGATATGTAATTATGGTGTTTACTTGCCATTTCTCATGCATTTGGGTTGAAACACTCGGACACTTATTCGGACCCTTTGGCATGATAGCAGATATATAATTATGTTGTTTACCTGCCATTTCTCATGCATTAGGTTTTAACAACTCGGACACTTATTCGGACCCTTTGGCATGATAGCAGATATATAATTATGTTGTTTACCTGCCATTTCTCATGCATTAGGTTTTAACAACTCGGACACTTATTCGGACCCTTTGGCATGATAGCAGATATATAATTATGTTGTTTACCTGCCATTTCTCATGCATTAGGTTTTAACAACTCGGACACTTATTCGGACCCTTTGGCATGATAGCAGATATATAATTATGTTGTTTACCTGCCATTTCTCATGCATTAGGTTTTAACAACTCGGACACTTATTCGGACCCTTTGGCATGATAGCAGATATATAATTATGTTGTTTACCTGCCATTTCTCATGCATTAGGTTTTAACAACTCGGACACTTATTCGGACCCTTTGGCATGATAGCAGATATATAATTATGTTGTTTACCTGCCATTTCTCATGCATTAGGTTTTAACAACTCGGACACTTATTCGGACCCTTTGGCATGATAGCAGATATATAATTATGTTGTTTACCTGCCATTTCTCATGCATTAGGTTTTAACAACTCGGACACTTATTCGGACCCTTTGGCATGATAGCAGATATATAATTATGTTGTTTACCTGCCATTTCTCATGCATTAGGGGTTAAACACTCGGACACTTATTCAGACCCTCTTGGATGATGGCAGATATGTAATTTTGGTGTTTACTTACCATGTGTCATGCGTTAGGGTTTCAACACACGGACACTTATTCGGACGCTCTTGCATGATGGCATATATGTAATTATGGTGTTTACTTGCCATTTCTCATGCATTAGGGTTTAAACACGCGGACACGTATTCGGATCCTCTTGCATGATGGCAGATATGTAATTATGGCGTTTACTTTCCAGTTCTCGTGCATTAGGGTTTAAAGAATTGGACACTTATTTGGACCCTCTTGCATGATGGCGGATATATAATTAGGTTGTTTACCTGCCATTTCTCATGCGTTAGGGTTTAAACACTCTGACACTTATTCGGACCCTCTTGCATTGTGGCCGATATGTAATTGTGGTGTTTACTTTCCATTTGTCGTGCATTAGGGTTTAAACACGGGGACACTTATTCGGACCCTCTTGCATGATGGTAGATATGTAATTATGATGTTTACTTGCTATTTCGCGTTCATTAGGATTCGAACACTCGGACACGTATTCGGACCCTCTTGCATGATGGCAGATAAGTAATTATGGTGTTTACTGGCCATTTCTCGTGCTTTAGGTTTTGAACAATCGGACACCTATGCAGACCCTCATGCATGATGGCAGATATGTAATTATGGTGTTTACTGGCCATTTCTCGTGCTTTAGGTTTCGAACAATCGGACACCTATGCAGACCCTCTTGCATAATGGCAGATATGTAATTATGGTATTTACTTGCCATTTCTCAGGCATGAGGGTTCGAACACTCGGACAATTACTCGGACCCTCTAGCATGATGGGAGATATGTAGTTATGGTGTTTACCTGCCATTTCTCATGCATTAGGTTTTAAACACTCGGACATGTATTCAGACCCTCTTGCATGATGGCAGATACGTAATTATGGTGTTTACTTTCTATTTGTCATGCATTAGGGTTTAAATACTCAGACACTTATTCGGGCGCTCTTGCATGATGGCGGATATGCAATTATGGTGTTTACTTGCCATTTCGCGTGCATTACGATTCGAACACTCGGACACATATTCAGACCCTCTTGCATGAGGGAAGATTGGTAATTATGGTGTTCTCTTGCCATTTCTCCTGCATTAGGCAATAAACAAACGGACACATATTCGGACCCTCTTGCATGATGGCAGATATGTAATTATGGTGTTTACTTGCCATTTCTCATGCATTAGGGCATAAACACTAGGACACTTATTCGGACCCTCTTGCATGATAGCAGATATGTAATTTTGGTGTTTATTTGCTATTTCACATGCATTAGGGTTTAAAGGCTCAGACACTTACTCAGACCCTCTTGCATGATGGCAGATAGGTAATTATGGTGTTTATTTGCCATTTCTCATGCATTAGGTTTTAACAACTCGGACACTTATTCGGACCCTCTTCCATGATGGCAGATATGTAATCATAGTGTTTATTTGCCATTTGTCATGCGTTAGTGTTTAAACACTCGGACACATATTTGGACCCTCTTGCATGATGGCAGATATGTAATTATGGTGTTTACTTGACATTTCTCGTGCATTAGGGTTTAAATACTTGGACACTTATTTGGACCCTCCAACATGATGGCAGATATGTAATTATGGTGTTTACTTGCCATTTCTCATGCATTAGGGTTTAAACACTCGGACACTTATTCGGACCCTCTTGCATGAAGGCATATATGTAACTATGGTGTTTACATGCCATTTCTCATGCATTAGGGTTTAAACACTCAGACACTTATTCAGACCCTCTTGCATGATGGCATATATGTAACTAGGGTGTTTACTTGCCATTTCTCTTGCATTAGGGTTTAAACACTCAGACACTAATTCAAACCCTCTTCCATGACGGCAGATATGTAGTTATGGTGTTCACTTGCCATTTCTCATGCATTAGGGATTAAACACTCCGACACGTATTCCGATCCTCTTGCATGATGGCTGATATGTAATTATGGTGTTTACTTACCATTTCTCGTGCAATAGGGTTTAAACAATTGGACAATTATTCGGACCCTCTTGCATGATGGCAGATATATAATTATGTTGTTTACCTGCCATTTCTCATGCGTTAGGGTCTAAACCCTCGGACACTTATTCGGACCCTCTTGCATTATGGCAGATTTTTAATTGTGGCGTTTACTTTTTATTTGTCGTGCATTAGGGTTTAAACACTGGGACACTTATTCGGATCTTCTTGCATGATGGCAGATATGTAATTATGGTGTTTACTTGCATTTTCGCGTCTATTACGATTCGAACACTCGGACACATATTCGGACCCTCTTGCATGATCGCAGATAAGTAATTATGGTGTTTACTTGCTATTTCTCGTGCATTAGGATTCGAACATTCGGTCACGTATTCGGACCCTCATGCATGATGGAGGATATGTAATTATGGTGTTTACTTGCCATTTCTCAGGCATGACGGTTCAAACACTCGGACAATTATTCGGACCATCTTGCATGATGGCAGATATGTAGTTATCATGTTTACATGCAATTTCGCACGCATTGGGGTTTAAACACTCGGTCACGTATTGGGAACCTCTTGCATAATGGCAGATATGTAATTATGGTGTTTACTTTTCATTTGTCATGCATTAGGGTTTAAACACTCGGACACGTATTCGCGCGCTCTTGCATCATGGCAGATATGCTATTATGGTGTTTACTTCCCATTTCGCGTGCATTACGATTTGAACACTCGTACACGTATTCAGACCCTCTTGCATGAGGACAGATATGTAATTGTGGTGTTTGCTTGCCATTTCTCCTGCATTAGGGAATAAACAATCGGACACTTATTTGGACCCTCTTGCCATTTCTCATGCATTAGGGCTTAAACACTCGGACACTTATTCGAACCCTCTTGCATGATGGCAGATATGTAATTATGGTGTATACTTGCCATTTCTCGTGCATTAGGATTCGGACAGTCGGACACGTATTCGAACCCTCATGCATGAGGGCAGATATGTATTTATGGTGTTTACTTGCCATTTCACATGCATGAGGGTGCGAACACTGGGACAATTATTCGGACCCTCTTGCATTATGGCAGATATGTAGTTGTTGTGTTTACTTGCCATTTCTCTTGCATTAAGGTTTAAACACTCGGACACGTATTCGGACCCTCTTGCATGATGACAGATATGTAATTATGGTGTTTCCTTTCCATTTGTCATACATTAGGGTTGAAGCACTCGGACACTTATTCAGACTGTCATGCTTGATGGCAGATATGTAATTATGTGGTTTACTTGCCATTTTGCATGCATTACGATTCGAACACTCGGAGACGTATTCCGACCCTCTTGCATGATGGCAGATATGTAATTACGGTGCTTACTTGCCATTTGTCATGCATTAGGGCTTTAACGCCTGGAGACTTATTCGGACCATCTTGCATAATGGCAGATATGTAATTATGGTGTTTACATGCCATTTCTCATGCTTTAGGGTTTAAACAGTCGGACACTTATTCAGACCCTCTTGCATGATGGCAGATATGTAATTATGGTATTTATTTGCCATTTCTCATGCATTAGGCTTTAAACACTCAGACACTAATTCAAACCCTCTTGCATGATGACAGATATGAAATTATGGTGTTTACCCGCCATTTCACATGCATTAAGGTTTAAACACTTAGACACTTATTCGGACTCTCTTGCATGATGGCAGATATGTGATCGAGGTGTTTATTTGCCATTTCTAATGCATTAGGATTTAAACATTTTGACACTTATTCAGACCCTCTTGCATGATGGCAGATATGTAATTATGGTGTTTACTTGCCATTTCTCATGCACTAGGATTCGAACACTCGGACACGTGTTCGAACCCTCATGCATGATGGCAGAAATGTAATTATGGTGTTCACTTGCCATTTCTCATGCATTAGGGTTTAAACACTCGAAAACTTATTCGGACCCTCTTGCATGATGGCAGATATGTAATTATGGTGTTTACTTGCCATTTCTCATGCATTAGGGTTCGAACACTCAAACACTTATTCAGACTCTCTTGCATGATGGCAGATATGTAGTTGTGGTGTTTACTTGCCATTTGTCGTGCATTAGGGTTTAAACACTTGGACACGTATTCGGATCCTCTTGCATGATGGTAGATATGTAATTATGGTGTTTACTTTCCATTTCTCCTGGATTCGCCATTTCTCGTTCATTAAGGCTTAAACACTCAGACACTTAGTCGGGCCCTCTTGCATGATGGCAGATATGTGATGATGGTGTTTATTTGCCATTTCTAATGCATTAGGATTTAAACATTTTGACACTTATTAAGATCCTCTTGCATGATGGCAGATATGTAATTATGGTGTTTACTCGCCATTTGTCGTGCATTAGGGTTTAAACACTCGGACACGTATTCGGATCCTCTTACATGATGGTAGATATGTAATTATGGTGTTACTTTCTATTTCTCCTGCGTTAGGGCTTAAACAATCAGACACTTATTCGGATCCTCTTGCATGATGGCAGATATGTAATCATGGTGTTTATTTGCCATTTCTCATGCATTAGGGTTTAAACATTCGGACACTTATTCGGACCCTCTTGCCTGATGGCAGATATGTAATTATGGTGCTTACTTGCCATTTCTCATGCATTAGGGTTCAAACACTCGGACACCCATTCGGACCCCCTTGCATGATTGCAGATATGTAATTGTGGTGTATACTTGCCATTTCCCGTGCATTAGGATTCCAACACTCGGACACGTGTTCGAAGCCTCATGCATGATGGCAGAAATGTAATTGTGGTGTTTATTTGCAATTTCCCGTGCATTAGGATTCGAACACTCGGACACGTGTTCGAAGCCTCTTGCATGATTGCAGATATGTAATTGTGGTGTTTACTTGCCATTTCTCGTGCATTAGAGTTCGAACACTCGGGCACCTATGCAGACCCTCTTGCATGATGGCAGATATGTAATTATGGTATTTACTTGACATTTCTTGTGCATTAGGATTCGAACACTCGGACACGTGTTCGGACCCTCACGCATGATGGCGGATATGTAATTATGGTGTTTACTTGACATTTCTCATGCGTTAGGGTTTAAACACTCAAAAACTTATACGGACCCTCTTGCATAATGGCAGATATGTAATTATAGTGTTTACTTGCCATTTGTCATGCATCTGGGTTTAAACTCTCGGGCACTTGTTCTGACCCTCTTGCATGATGGCAGATATGAAATTATGGCATTTACTTGCTGTTTCACGTGCAGTACGATTTGAACACTCAGACACCTATTTCGACCCTCTTGCATGATAGCAGATATGTAATTATGGTGTTTACTTGTCATTTCTCATGCATTAGGGTTCGAACACTCGGGCACCCTTGCTGACCCTTTTGCATGATGGCAGATATGTAATTATGGTGTTTACTTGACATTTCTCGTGCATTAGGATTCGAACATTCGGACACGTATTCGGACCCTCACGCATGATGGCGGATATGTAATTATGGTGTTTACTTGACATTTCTCATGCGTTAGGGTTTAAACATTCGAAAACTTCTACGGACCCTCTTGCATAATGGCAGATATGTAATTATGGTGTTTACTTGCCATTTTTCGTGCATTACGATTTGAACACTCGAGCACGTATTCGGACCCTCTTGCATGATGGCAGATATGTAATTATGGTGTTTACTTGCCATTTGTCATGAGTTAGGGTTCGAACACTCAAACACTTATTCGAACCCTCTTGCATGACGGCAGATATGTAGTTATGGTGTTTACTTGCCATTTGTTATGCATTAGGGTTTAAACACTCGGACATGTAATCGAACCCTCTTGCATGATGGCAGATATGTAATTATAGTGTTTATTTGTCATTTCTCAAGCATTACGGTTTAAATACTCGGACACTTATTCGGACCCTCTTGCATGATGACAGATATGTAATTATGATTTTTACTTGCCATTTCTCATGCATTAGGGTTCGAACACT
>NW_021025386.1:4111369-4161895 GCF_004153795.1 Camellia sinensis
ATTACTTTCCTTTTCAACATTGGGTTGAATACTCGGACATTTCGGTGCTCTTGCCAGATGGTAGATATTACAATTGTGGTGTTTTATTGCCATTTCGGTGCTAACGATTCGAAACTCGGACATACGATTCGAAAACTCGGCACGTATTCAGTCCCTCTAGCACGAGAGCAGATATGTAATCATGGTGTTTACTGCCCATCATTGCTTAAGGTTGAACCAACTGGACCTATTGGACCCTCTATGATGGCAAGATATGTAATTCTGGTGTTCTACTGCCATTTCTCAGTATTAGGGTTTGAACCGGACACGTTATTTCGGACCCTCTTGTGATTAGATATGTAATTATCGTGTTTATCTGCCATTTTCATGCATTAGGTTTAAACTCAGATACTCATTCGATCCTCTTGCATGATGGCAGATATGTATTATGGTTGTTTACCTAGCCATTTGTCATGAACATTGGGTTTCTGCAACCAGGACACGTTGATCACCCTCTTGCATGATGGCAGATATGTAATTATGTGTGTTCTGAGCCATATTACTACATTAAGGGTTTCTATCACTCGGACTTATTCAGACCTCTTGCTGATGGCTAGATTATGTAATATGGTGTTACATTGCATTTCTCTATAGCTATTTGGTTTAACACTCAGGACACTTATTCGGACCTCTCTTTGCTGATGCAGATATGTAATTTATGGTGTTTACATGCCATTTCTCAGTGCCCATCGTAAGGATTAAAACGACAGTCAGGACACGTATTCGGACCCTCATGGTCATGGGCAGATGATGTATTGTCTGGTGTTATTTATTGTGCCATTTCCATTGCTGAGGGTTGCGAAAACTGAACACTTTTCGGACTGTCTTGCATGATGAGATATGCATATTGTGTGTGTTTACTTTGCCATTTGCGTGCGTTTGCTTGTTAAAACACTCGGACACGTACTTCGGACCCGTCTTGGCATGATGGACAGATATGTAATTATGGTGTTTACTTTCCCATTTTGGTCTAATTAGGGTTAAAGCAGTCGAGCACGTTATTGTACTGTCATCGTTGCAGATGGCAGATACTGTAATTATGGGTTTACTTGCCATTTTATCATTAACGGTAATCGAACACTGCGGACTTCTATTGACCCTTGCATGATCGGCAGATATGAATTACGGTGTTTATTTGCCTTCTTTCATGAACTTAGGGATTTAAACACGCAGTAGACTTATTCAGGACGCAATCTTGCAGTAATGGAATATGATTAGGTTTAACTATGGCCTTTTATTGCTTTTCTCATGCTTAGGGTTTCAAAAATCGTCGGAACTTATTCGGACCCATCTTGCATGATGGCAGATTATGTAAATTATGGTATTTATTTGCCTTTTCATGCATTAGTGTTTAAACACTTCAGACACTATTCAGAACCCTCTTGCATGATGGCACATAATGAAATTATTGGTTTTACTTGACCCATTTCACATGCTTTAAGTTTATAACCGTAGACACTTATTTTGGACCTCTCTATGCATGATGGCAGATATGTGAGATATGGTTTTACTATTGCCATTCTAATCATTAAGGGATTGAAAAACATTGGACACATATTTAAATCCTCCATTGTCATGATGGCAGATATGTAATTATATGTGTTTACTTGCCATTGTCTTCATGCAACTTAGTGATTTGAACACAGGAAGTTTCGGAACCCTTGCATGATGGCCAGAATGTAATTGAATGTGTTTACTATTGCCATTTCTCAAATGCATTAGAGGGTTTGCTACTCGAGAAACTTAATTCGACCATCTTGGCAGTGATTGCAAGATATGTAATTATGGTGTTTACTTGCCATTCTCTCGATGCATAGGGTATCAAAACTCAGACACTTTATTCAGACTCATCTTGCATGATGGCAGATATGATATTAGTCGGTGTTTACTGTGCTTTGTCACTGCATCTAGGGTTTTAAACACTCGGACACGTATTCGGATCCTTCTTCACATGTGGAGATATGTAATATGGTGTTTATAGTCCATTTCTGACATAGCGTTGGCTAATCGAGACACTTATTGGACCCTCTTGCAAATAGCAGATTATGTACATATGGTGTTTACTTTTCCATTTCTCATGCATTAGGGATTAAACACTCAGAAATTATTCGGACCCTCCTTGTGATGGCAGATATGTAATTATGGTGTTACTTTGCCATTTCTATGCTTAGGGTTTCAATCACTCGGACCCTGCATTCGGATCTCTCCCTGCATGGATTGCAGATTATGAATTGTGTGGTATACTTGCCAATTTCGCAGTGCATAGGATCCAACACTCGGACATGTATTCAGACCTCTTGCAGAGGGCAGATATCGTAATTATGGTGTTATTGCATTTCCTGCATTAGGATCAAACAATCGGACACGTGTTTTTGACAGCCCTTGCAAATGTGCAGATTGTATTGTGGTGTTTACTTGCCATTTCATCATGCATTAGGATTCAACACTCGGGACACTTACTTGGCACCTCTTGCATGATGGCAAGATATGTAATTATGGTGTATTACTCTGACATTGTCATTGTGGCATTAGGCTTACGAACACTCGGGACCACGTGTTTTCGGCACCCTTCAGAAGGTGTATAATTGAGTTTGATTGCTACTATGTCTATATGCGTCTAGCTTAGGTTTAAACACTCGACAAACTTATCGTGACCCTCTTGCATAATGGAAGATGATGTAACTTATGGTGTTTATTCCAATTTGTCATGCATCTGGGTTCTAAAACCTCGAGCACTTATTTGGACCCCTTGATGATGGCAGAATATAAATCATGGAGTTTATTGCTGTTGTCACGTGCAGTACGATTTAAACACTCGACACTTATTACGACCACTCTGCCATGATGCAGATATGTAATTATGGTGTTTACTTGCCATTTCTCATGCATTAGGTTCGAAACTTACCAGCTACCTTGCCTGACCCTTTCAGTGCATGGAATATGTAACTTATGGTGTTTTACTTGAAATTCCGTGCTGATATCTGCATACCGACCTCATCTATGGGGGTTAATTATGTTAATTACATTCTGCGAGGGTAAAACATCGAATTCTAGGACCTTTTGCATGATGGCAGATATGTAATTATGTGTTTACTTGCCAATTTGTCAGTGCAATTAGGCAGTTTGAAAACACGCGACACAGATCGACCTCTTGCATTGATGGCAGATATGTAATTATGGTGTTTAACTTGGCCATTTTGCAAATCATTTAGGGTGTCCTCGAACTAATCAAACACTCTATTCAGAACCCTCTTGCATGATGGAAGATATGTAGTTATTGGTGTTTACCCGCCATTTTGTATGCCATTAGCGGGTAAAACACTCGGACACTGTGTCGGACCCTCCTTGCATGAATTGGCAGATATGTGGAATGCTATGGCTGTTTAGTTTGTCCCATATTCTCAAGCTGTGAGGTTTGCAACATTTGGACACATATTCGAGACCTCTTCATGAGGCAGATATGTAACTTATGTGTTCTTGCCATTCTCATGATTATGGTTGAAACACTCGACACGTATTCGACCTTCTCATGATGCAGAAAATGTAATTATGCGTGTTTACTCCATTTCGTCATGCCAATTAGGGTTTAAATCTCGACACTTTATCGGACCGCTTTGCATGATGGCAGATATGCAATTATGTGTTACTTGGCATTTTATGCGGCATTAGGGATTCGAACACTCAGACACTTATTTGGACCCTCTTTGCATGATAGCAGATATGTATTATGGTGTCTACTTGCCTGCATTTGTCATGCATTAGGGCTTCAACCTGGAACACCTATTCGCATCCATCTTTGCATGAATGGCAGAGATGTAATTATGGTGTTTGACTTTCATTTCGTATGCTTAGGGTGTTAAACAACTCGGCACACTTATTCGGGTACCGCTCTTGCATGTATGGCAGATCATGTAATTTGGTATCTTATCTTGCCATTTTCTCATGCATTAGGGTTTAAAACATTCAGACACCTATTCAACCCTCTTGCGTATGATGGAGATATGTAATTATGGTGTTTTACTTTACGCCATTTCTCTGCATTAAGTCTTGAAACACTCGGACGCGATATATCCGGCCCTCTGCATGAATGGCAGATTAATCTGTATGTGGTGTTATATGCCAATTTCTCAGCATCTGGGTTTAAACATCGATGGACACTTTATTCTACCCTCTTGCCATGATGGGCAGAATATGTAATTACGTTGGTGTTTACCTGGCCATTTCTCATGCATTAGGATTCACACTCGGACAATTGTCAGAACCCTCTTGCATATAGGCAAGAATATGTAATTATGGTGTTCACTCCATCGTTCATGCATTAGGAGTTTAAACACGTCGGAACTTATTCGGACACTCTTGCATGATGCGATATGTAATTATGTGTTTTACTTGGCATTTCTATGCATTAGTGTTCGAACACTTCAACACTTATTCGGACCCTCTTGCATGAATGGGCAGATATGTAATTAGGTGTTTTAGCTTGCCCATGTTGTCATGCATTAGGTTCAAACACTCGGGACTATGTAGTTCGACCTCTTGCATGATGGAAGATATGTTTAATTATGATGTTTTAACTTGACATTCTACGTGCATTAGGATTCGAAACACTCATGCGACAGATTCGGTCCCTCACGCATGAGGCGGATTAGTAATTATGGGTTTACTTGCCATTTGTAATGCATTAGGGTTTAAACACTCGGACACGTATTCGGATCCCCTTGCATGATGGCAGATATGTAGTTATGGTGTTTACTTGCCATTTGTCATGCATTAGGGTTTAAACACTCGGACATGTATTCGGATCCTCTTGCATGATGGCAGATATGTAATTATGGGGTTTACTTTCGATTTCTCGTGCGTTAGGGTTTATACAATCGGACACTTATTCGGACCGTCTTGCATGATGGCAGATATGTAAACATGGTATTTATTTGCCATTTCCCATGCATTAGGGTTTAAACATTCGGACACTTATTCGGACCCTCTTGCGTGATGGCAGATATGTAATTATGATGTTTACTTGCCACTTCTCATCCATTAGGGTTCGAACACTCGGGCACCTTTGCAGACCCTTTTGCATGATGGCAGATATGTAATTATGGTGTTTACTTGACATTTCTCGTGCATTCGGATTCGAACACTCGAACACGTGTTCGGACCCTCACGCATGATGGCGGATATGTAACTATGGTGTTTACTTGACATTTCTCATGCGTTAGGGTTTAAACATTCGAAAACTTTTGCGGACCCTCTTGCACAATGGCAGATATGTAATTATGGTGTTTAGTTGCCATTTTGCGTGCATTACGATTTGAACACTCGAACACGTATTCGGAGCCTCTTACATGATGGCAGATATGTAATTATGGTTTTTACTTGCCATTTGTCATGAGTTAGGGTTCGAACACTCAAACACTTATTCGTACCCTCTTGTATGATGGCAGATATGTAGTTATGGTGTTTACTTGCCATTTGTCATGCATTAGGGTTTAAACACTCGGACACGTATTCGGATCCCCTTGCATGATGGCAGATATGTAATTATGGTGTTTACTTCCCATTTCTCATGCGTGACGGTGCGAACACTGGGACAATTTTTCGGACCCTTTTTCATGATGGCAGATATGTAGTTATGGTGTTTACTTGCCATTTCTCATTTATTATGGTTTAAATACTCGGACACATATTCGGACCTTCTTGCATGATGGCAGATATGTATTTATAGTGTTTACTTTCCATTTGTCATGCATTAGGGTTTAAACCCTCGGACACTTATTCGGACCCTGTTCCATAATGGCAGATACGTAATTATGGGGTTTACTTGGCATTTTGCGTGCATTACGATTCGAACACTCAGACACGTATTTGGACCCTCTTGCATGATGGCAGATATGTAATTATGGTGCTCACTTGCCATTTGTCATGCATTAGGGCTTCAACGCTCGAACACTTATTCGGACTATCTTGCATAATGGCAGATATGTAATTATGGTGTTTGCTTGCCATTTGTAATGCATTAGGGTTTAAACACTCGGACACTTATTCAGTCCCTCTTGCATTATGGCAGACATGTATTTATGGTATCTACTTGCCATTTCTCATGCATCAGGGTTTAAACACTCAGACTCTAATTCAAACCCTCTTGGATGATGGAAGATATGTAATTATGGTGTTTACCCGCCATTTCTCGTGCATTAAGGCTTAAACACTCAGACACTTAGTCGGGCCCTCTTGCATGATGGCAGATATGTGATGATGGCGTTTATTTGCCATTTCTCAAGCATTGGGGTTTAAACATTTGGACACTAATTCAGACCCTCTTGCATGATGGCAGGTATGTAATTATGGTGTTTACTTGCCATTTCTCATGCATTAGGATTCGAACACTCGGACACGTGTTCGAACCCTCATGCATGATGCCAGAAATGTAATTATGGTGTTCACTTGCCATTTCTCATGCATAGGGTTTAAACACTCAAACACTTATTCGGACCCTCTTGCATGATGGCAGATATGTAATTATGGTGTTTACTTGCCATTTCTAATGCATTAGGGTTCGAACACTCAAACACTTATTCGGACCCTCTTGCATGATAGCAGATATGTAGTTATGGTGTTTACTTGTCATTTGTCATGCATTAGGGTTTAAACACTCGGACACGTATTCGCATCCTCTTGCATGATGGCAGATATGTAATTATGGTGTTTACTTTCAATTTCTCGTGCATTAGGGTTTAAACAATCGGACACTTATTCGGACTCTCTTGCATGATGGCAGATATATAATTACGTTGTTTACCTGCCATTCCTCATGCGTTAGGGTTTAAACACTCGGACAATTGTTCAGACCCTCTTGCATGATAGCAGATATGTAATTATGGTGTTTACTTTGCATTCATCATGCATTAGGATTTAAACACTCGGACACTTATTCGGACTCTCTTGCATGATAGCAGATATGTAATTATATTGTTTACTTGCTATTTCGCGTGCATTATGTTTCGAACACTTGGACACCTATTCGGACCCTCTTGCATGATGGCAGATATGTAATTATGGTGTTTACTTGCCATTTCGCATGCATTAGGGTTCGAACACTCGGGCACCTATGCAGTCCCTCTTGCATGATGGTAGATATGTAATTATGATGTTTACTTGACATTTCTCGTGCATTAGGATTCGAACACTTGGACACGTATTCGGTCCCTCACGCATGATGGCGGATTTGTAATTATGGTGTTTACTTGCCATTTCTCATGCGTTAGGGTTTATACCCTCGAAAACTTATACGGACCCTCTTGCATAATGGCAGATATGTAATTATGGTGTTTACTTGCCATTTTGCGTGCATTACGATTCGAACAATCGAACACGTATTCGGACCCTCTTGCATGATGGCAGATATGTAATTATGGTGCTTACTAGCCATTTGTCATGTGGGTTCGAACACTCAAACTCTTATTCGTACCCTCTTGCATGATGTCAGATATGTAGTTATGGTGTTTACTTGCCATTTGTCATGCATTAGGGTTTAAACACTCGGACACGTATTCGGATCCCCTTGCATTATGGCAGATATGTGATTAGTGTGTTTACTTGCCATTTCTCATGCGTGATGGTGCGAGCACTGGGACAATTATTCGAATCCTCTTTCATGATGGCAAATATGTAGTTATGGTGTTTACTTGCAGTTTCTCATGTATTATGGTTTAAATACTCGGATACGTATTCGGACCCTCTTGCATGATGGTAGATATGTAATTATGGTGTTTACTTTCCCTTTGTCATGCATTAGGGTTTAAACACTCGGACACTTATTCGGACCCTCTTGCATGATGGCAGATATGTAATTATGGGGTTTACTTGCCATTTTGCATGCGTTACGATTCGAACACTCGGACACGTATTCGTACCCTATTGCATGATGGCAGATATGTAATTATGGTGCTTACTTGCCATTTGTCATGCATTAGGACTTCAATGCTCGGACACTTATTGGGACCATCTTGCTGAATGGCAGATATGTAATTATGGTGTTTACTTGCCATTTCTCATGCATTTGGGTTTAAACACTCGGACACTTATTCAGACCCTCATGCATGATGGCAGATATGTAATTACGGTATCTACATGCCATTTCTTATGCATTAGGGTTTAAACACTCAGACCCTAATTCAAACCCTCTTACCTGATGGCAGATTTGTAATTATGGTGTTTAGCCACCATTTCTCGTGCATTAAGGTTTAAACACTCAGACACTTATTTGGACTCTCTTGCACGATGGTAGATATGTGATCATGGTGTTTATTTGCCATTTCTCATGCATTAGGGGGTAAACATTCGGACACTAATTCGGATCCTCTTGCATGATGGCAGATATGTAATTATGGTGTTTACTTGCCATTTCTCATTCATTAGGGTTTAAACACTCGAAAACTTATTCGGACCCTCTTGCATGATGGCAGATATGTAATTATGGTGTTTACTTGCCATTTCTAATGCATTATGGTTCGAACAGTCAAATACTTATTCGGACCCTCTTGCATGATGGCAGATATATAGTTATGGTGTTTACTTGCCATTTATCATGCATTAGGGTTTAAACACACGGACACGTATTCGGATCCTCTTGCATGATGACTGTTATGTAATTATGGTGTTTACTTTCCATTTCTCGTGCGTTAGGGTTTAAAAATCGGACACTTATTCGGACCCTCTTGAATGATGGCCGATTTGTAATCATGGTGTTTACTTGCCATTTGTCATGCATTAGGGTTCAAACACTCGGACATCCATTCGGACCCTCTTGCATGATTGCAGATATGTAATTGTGGTGTTCACTTGCCATTTCTCATGCATTAGGGTTTAAACACTCGAAAACTTATTCGGACCCTCTTGCATGATGACAGATATGTAATTATGATTTTTACTTGCCATTTCTCATGCATTAGGGTTCGAACACTAAAACACTTATTCGGACCCTCTTGCATGATGGCAGATATGTAGTTATGGTGTTTACTTGCCATTTCTCATGCATTAGGGTTTACACACTCGGACACGTATTCGGATCCTCTTTCATGATGGCAGATATGTAATTATGGTGTTTATTTTCTATTTCTCGTGTATTAGGGTTTAAACAATCGGATACATATTCGGACCCTATTGCGTGATGGCAGATATATAATTATGTTGTTTACCTGCCATTTCTCATGCATTAGGGTTTTAACACTGGGACACTTATTCGGACCCTCTCGCATGATGACAGATATGTAACTATGGTGTTTATTTTCCATTTGTCATGCGTTTGGATTTAAACACTCGGACACTTATTCGGACTCTCTTGCGTGATGGCAGATATGTAATTATATTGTTTACTTGATATTTCGCGTGCATTATGATTCGAACACTTGGACACCTATTCGGACCCTCTTGCATGATGGCAGATATGTAATTGTAGTGTTTACTTGCCATTTCTCATGCATAAGGGTTCGAACACTCGGGCACCTATGCAGACCCTCTTGCATGATGGCAGATATGTAATTATGGTGTTTACTTGACATTTCTTGTGCATTAGGATTCGAACACTCGGACACGTATTCGGACCCTCACGAATGATGGCGGATATGTAATTATGGCGTTTACTTGCCATTTCTCATGCGTTAGGGTTTAAACACTCAAAAACTTATACGGACCCTCTTGCATAATGGCAGATATGTAATTGTGGTGTTTACTCGCCATTTTGCGTGCAATACGATTTGAACACTCGAACACGTATTTGGACCCTCTTGCATGATGGCAGATATGTAATTATGGTGTTTACATGCCATTTGTCATGAGTTGGGGTTCGAACACTCAAACACTTATTCGTACCCTCTTGCATTATGGTAGATATGTAGTTATGATGTTTAGTTACCATTTCTCATGTATTATGGTTTAAACACTCGGACACGTATTCGGACCCTCTTGCATGATGGCAGATATGTAATTATGGTGTTTACTTTGCATTTGTCAAGCATTAGGGTTTAAACACTCGGACACTTATTCGGACCCTCTTGCACGATGGCAGATATGTAATTATGGGGTTTACTTGGCATTTTGCGTGCATTACGTTTCGAACACTCGAACACGTATTCGGACCGTCTTGCATGATGGCAGATACGTAATTGTGGTGCTAACTTGCCATTTGTCATGCATTACGGCTTCAACGCTCGGACACTTATTCGGACCGTCTTGCATAATGGCAGATATGTAATTATGGTGTTTACTTGCCATTTCTCATGCATTAGGGTTTAAACACTCGGACACTTATTCGGACCCTCTTGCATGATGGCAGATATGTTACTATGGTGTTTAGTTTCCATTCATCATGCATTAGGATTTAAACACTCGGACACTTATTCGGACTCTCTAGCATGACGGCAGATATGTAATTATATTGCTTACTTGCTATTTCGCGTGCATTAGGATTCGAAAACTTGGACACCTATTCAGACCCTCTTACATGATGGCAGATATGTAATTATGGTGTTTACCTGGCATTTCTCATGTATTAGGGTTCGAACACTCGGGCACCTATGCAGACCCTCTTGCATGATAGCAGATATGCAATTATGGTGTTTACTTGACATTTCTCGTGCATTAGGATTCCAACACTCGAACACGTATTAGGACCCTGACGCATGATGGCAGATATGTAATTATGGTGTTTACCTGGCATTTCTCATGCATTAGGGTTAGAACACTCGGGCACCTATGCAGACCCTCTTGCATGATGGCAGATATGCAATTATGGTGTTTACTTGACATTTCTCGTGCATTAGGAATCGAACACTCGGACACGTATTAGGACCCTCACGCATGATGGCGGATAAGTAATTATGGTGTTTATTTGCCATTTCTCATGCATTAGTGTTCGAATACCCAAACCCTGCTTTGGACCCTCTTGCACAATGGCGGATATGTAGTTATGGTGTTTACTTGCCATTTCGCAGGCATTAGGGTTTGAACACTCGGACACATATTCGGATCCCTCTTGCATGATGGCAGATATGTAATTATGGTGTTTACTTCTCATGCATTAGGGTTTAAACACTCGAAAACTTATTCGGACCCTCTTGCATGATGACAGATATTTAATTATGGTGTTTGCTTGCCATTTCTCATGCATTAGGGTTCGAACACTCGGGCACCTATGCAGACCCTCTTGCATGATGGCAGATATGTAATTATGGTGTTTAGTTGACATTTCTAGTGCATTAGGATTCGCACACTCGGACACGTATTCGGACCCTCTTGCATGATGGCGGATATGTAATTATGGTGCTTACTTGCCATTTGTCATGCATTCGGGTTTCAAAACTTGGACACTTATTCGAACCCTTTTGCATGACGACAGATACGTAATTATGGTGTTCACTTGCCATTTGTCATGCATCTGGGTTTCAACACTCGGCCACTTACTCAGACCCTCTTGCATGATGACAGATATGAAATTATGGTATTTACTTGCTATTTCGCGTGCATTACGATTCGAACACTCGGACACCGAATCGGACCCTCTTGCATGACGGCAGATATGTAATTATGGTGTTTACTTGCCAATTCTTATGCATTAGGGTTCGAACACTCGGGCACCTATGAGGACCCTCTTGCATGATGGCAGATATGTAATTATGGTGTTTACTTGACATTTCTCGTGCATTAGGATTCGAACACGCGGACACATATTCGGACCCTCTTGCATGATGGCGGATATGTAATTATGGTGTTTACTTGCCATTTCTCATGCGTTAGGGTTTAAACACTCAAAAACTTATGCGGACCCTCTTGCATAATGGCAGATATGTAATAATGGTGTTGACTTGCGATTTCTCATGCACGAGGGTTCGAACACTCGGACAATTATTCGGACCCTCTTGCATAATGGCAGATATGAAGTTATGCTGTTTACTTGCCATTTCTCATGCATTAGGGTTTAAACACTCAGACACGTATTCGGACCCTCTTGCATGGTGGGAGATATGTAATTATGGTGCTTGCTTTCCATTTGTCATGCATTAGGGTTTAAATACTCGGACACTCATTCGGACCCTCTTGCATGATGGCAGATATGTAATTATGGTGTTCACTTGCCATTTCTCATGCATTAGGGTTTAAACACTCGAAAACTTATTCGGACCCTCTTGCATGATAGCAGGTATGTAATTATGGTTTTTACTTGCCATTTCTCATGCATTAGGGTTCGAACACTCAAACACTTATTCGGACCCTCTTGCATGATGGCAAATATGTAGTTATGGTGTTTTTTTTTTTTGGGTAAGTAAGTCATAAAATAAATACAATGAAAATTTACAAGTTTACAAGGGGCATACCCCAAGCACGCCCAACAACAATTAAAAACAAATATAACCAACATAAATTACCACTGCAACCCTAAAAATAGGGTGAACAAACAAGAACAACATAAATATAGAAAAACCCCAACTTTGCTCATATATCCTCTTTGCCCTCAAGTAACCCCTACCATCAGAGATAATAGATGGGAACTTGAGGCGGATATATGGGCAGAGATACACCAAAAAAAAAAACACCACTAAGCTACTAAACAAAACAGACACACAGACCAACCAACAACCCTCAAGCCGAGTCAAAGATAATAATCAACCCCGCAAGCCCCCAGTCTCTACTGCAGATAAAACATGGAATCCAATAAGCAACCCACTCCTCACAGCCGTGACATCCAAACCACTTAACCAAAGCCATGTCAGAGCATAAAATCTACCCCATGAGAAATCCCAGCAAAGTCACATGAAGCTAGCACAATCAAAAACCACAAGCCACGGACTAGGGAGTTGAAGTGAAACAGACAGTAGCCCCTCAGCAACAAACCAATACACAGCCAACAAAATCATCAGATCAATCATAACATCCCCCAGTCCCTTCCTTGGTATCACAAGCCTCAAACCCCACGGCAGTGGGGCGTGGCAACACGATCAATTAGGATGGGTCACAGGAAGACAAGAAGCAACCAGAAAACCAGTAGCTATCCTCTCGCTCATCTCCTAGTCTCATGTATTAGGGTTTAAACACTCAGACACGTATTCGGATCCTCTTGAATGATGGCAGATATGTAATTATGGTGTTTACTGGCCATTTCTCATGCATTAGGGTTTAAACACTCGGACACTTATTCGGACCCTCTTGCAAGATGGCAGAGATGTAATTATGGTGTTTATTGGTCATTTCTCATGCATTAGGGTTGAAACACTCGGACACTTATTCAGACCCTCTTGCATGATGGCAGATATGTAATTATGGTCTCTATTTGCCATTTCTCAAGCATTAGGGATTAAAGACTCGGGCGTTATTCGGACCCTCTATCATGATGGCTGGTATGTAATTATGGTGTCTATTTGCCATTTCTCATGCGTTAGGGTTTAAACACTCGGACGCTTATTCGGACCCTCTTGCATGATGGCAAATATTTAATTATGGTGTTTATTTGCCATTTCTCTTGCATTAGGGAATAAATACTCGGACACTTATTCAGACCCTCTTGCATGATGGCAGATATGTAATTATGGTGTTTACTTGCCATTTCCCATGCATTAGGGCTTAAACACTCGGACACTTGTTCGGACCCTCTTGCATGATGACAGATATGTAATTATGGTGTTTACTTGTCATTTCTCATGCATTAGCGCTTAAACACTCGGACACTTATTCGGACCCTCTTGCATGATGGCAGATATGTAATTATGGTGTTTTTTTGCCATTTCTCATGCATTAGGGTTTAAACACACGGACACTTATTTTGACCCTCTTGCATGATGGCAGATATGTAATTATGGTGTTTATTTGACATTTCTCATGCATTAGGGTTTAAACACTCGGAAGCTTATTCCAACCCTCTTGCATGATGGCAGATATGTAATTATGGCGTTTACTTGCCATTTTTCATGCATTAAGGTTTAAACACTCAGACACTTATTTGGACCCTCTTGCATGATCGTAGATATGTAGTTGTGGTGTTTACTTGCCATTTCCCCTGCATTAAGGCTTAAACACTCGGACACTTATTCGGACCCTCTTGCATGATGGCAGATATGTAATTATGGTGTCTATTTGCCATTTCTCATGCATTAGGGTTTAAACACTTGGACACTTATTCCGACCCTCTTGCACGATGACAGATATGTAATTATGGGGTTTACTTGCCATTTCTCAAGCATTACGGCTTAAACACTCGGAGACTTATTCGGACCCTCTTGTATGATGGCAGATATGTAATTATGGTGTTTACTTGTCATTTCTCAAGCACTAGGGCTTAAACACTCGGATACTTATTCGGACCCTCCTGCATGATGGCAGATATGTAATTTTGGTGTCTATTTGCCATTTTAGATGCATTAGGGTTTAAACACTCGGACGTTATTCGGACACTCTATCATGATTGCAGATATGCAATTATGGTGTCTATTTTCCATTTCTCCTGCGTTAAGGCTTAAACACTCGGACACTTATTCGGACCCTCTTGCATGATGGCAGATATGTAATTATGGTGTTTACTTGCCATTTTTCATGCATTGGGGTTTAAACACTCGGACACTTATTTGGACCTTCTTGCATGATCGCAGATATGTAGTTGTGGCGTTTACTTGCCATTTCCCCTGCATTAGGGCTTAAACACTCGGTCACTTATTCGGACCCTCTTGCATGATGGCAGATATGTAATTATGTTGTCTATTTGCCATTTCTCATGCATTAGGGCAAAAACTCACGGACACTTATTCGGACCCTCTTGCATGATGGCAGATATGTAATTATGGTGTTTATTTTCCATTTCTCATGCATTAGGGTTTAAACACTCGGACTCTTAGTCGGACCCCCTTGCATGATGGCAGATATGCAATTATGGTGTTTACTTGTCATGTCTCATGCATTAGGGCTTAAACACTCGGACAGTTATTCGGACCCTCTTGCATGATGGCAGATATGTAATTATGGTGTCTATTTGCCATTTTTCATGCATTAGGGTTTAAACACTCGGACACTTATTCGGACCCTCTTGCATGATGGCAGATATGTAATTATGGTGTCTATTTGCCAATTCTCATGCATTAGGGTTTAAACACTCGGACGTTATTCGGACACTCTATCATGATGGCAGATATGTAATTATGGTGTCTGTTTGCCATTTCTCATGCATTCCGGCTTAAACACTCGGACACTTATTCGGACCCTCTTGCATGACGGAAGATATGTAATTATGGTGTTTACTTGTCATTTTTCTTGCACTAGGGCTTAAACACTCGGACACTTATTCGGACCCTCTTGCATGATGGCAGATACGTAATTATGGCGTTTATTTATCATTTCTCATGCATTAGGGTTTAAACACTCGGACACTTATTCGGACCCTCACGCATAATGGCAGATACGTAATTATGGCGTTTATTTATCATTTCTCATGCATTAGGGTTTAAACACTCGGACACTTATTCGGACCCTCACGCATAATGGCAGATACGTAATTATGGCGTTTATTTATCATTTCTCATGCATTAGGGTTTAAACACTCGGACACTTATTCGGACCCTCACGCATAATGGCAGATACGTAATTATGGCGTTTATTTATCATTTCTCATGCATTAGGGTTTAAACACTCGGACACTTATTCGGACCCTCACGCATAATGGCAGATACGTAATTATGGCGTTTATTTATCATTTCTCATGCATTAGGGTTTAAACACTCGGACACTTATTCGGACCCTCACGCATAATGGCAGATACGTAATTATGGCGTTTATTTATCATTTCTCATGCATTAGGGTTTAAACACTCGGACACTTATTCGGACCCTCACGCATAATGGCAGATACGTAATTATGGCGTTTATTTATCATTTCTCATGCATTAGGGTTTAAACACTCGGACACTTATTCGGACCCTCACGCATAATGGCAGATACGTAATTATGGCGTTTATTTATCATTTCTCATGCATTAGGGTTTAAACACTCGGACACTTATTCGGACCCTCACGCATAATGGCAGATACGTAATTATGGCGTTTATTTATCATTTCTCATGCATTAGGGTTTTTGACACCACTTATAGCATCATTTCAGTCCTCATGACATGCTTGCATGCTTGCCTTTGTTGCCTCTTTGATGCCTTATGAGGTTGTGCCTTATGCTCCATGTTTGGTCATTGTGCATGCCCTTGAATTTAAGTCATTTAGATGCCATCTAAGTGGTCTTTAGGCTTTGTTTTAATATGCTAAAACTTTGTTTTTGGTCATTTAATTCATGCCATGTTTGGTTTTGCTAAGGGTAGTTCAATACCTTCTTATCTTGCCTTGAGTTTTGGACCTCTAATTGCATGCTTATGTTTGTCTTGTTGGCTTGGTTTGGCACCATTTTAACATGATTTTCAGAGCTTATGTTGCATGTCATTAGTCCATGTTCTTGTGCTTATAAGTTGTCTTCATATGCTTAAGTGTTGGACCATGTTTGCATGCATGCGTGTGTGTGTGTTGGACCTCACTTCCATAGTATTGGCCATTGATTTTGGCAAGCTTGCAAGCTACCCATGTTAGTTTAAGCCCACCCCTTTGCATGTTGATGTATGCCCACCTTGTATGTTGTTGCATATTTGTGTGTTGTTACATGATTGGAGTTGCATGATTGAATGAAGTCACATACTTGCTTGCATGCTCGAACACCCACATTGTGCCTTGCATACTTGTTAGTTGCATTGTCTCATGCCCTATGTCTTGCATGACCATTGTATGCCTTGTATGCTTTTTAGCATTGTCCATGCTGCATACTAGTCGACATGCTTAGGATTGCATTGCATTGGCATGCATGCTTCGCCTCTTGAATTGCTTGTGATAAAGGTTGAGTTCAATTTGCTTGATTATGTGCATTGCATTCCATATCAACATGCACACTTGATTCTTTGGGCCATCATGCATGGAAATACGTGATTGGTGGCCTGAGAATCGAGGCCCATCCTCCTTTGAGTCATAAATATGATAAGGAGTGTGGTTGGTGCATACATTGCTTGAAATGCATTTCCATGCCAAGTTCTGTCCTCTGCTGCTGTCAAACCAGTTTTTGTAGGAAGATTTGGCCGGCCGGCCATCTTAAGTGCCGACCGGCCATCCATAAGCAGCCGATGGATTAATTTGTGGCTAATGACCATTCTCCATGGCCGGTGACCAATTCCCTCAGCCGGTGGTGTTCCACAACACTCAAGGAAGCAACCCTGAGATTTGTGCAGTCTTCAGAGAAGGATAACAGTCAAAGCAGAGGCAACTTGTGCATGTCAGTGACTTTCCGAGTGGAGCCGAGCGCGCATTGCATTGGGCCCTCTTCTCGAGGCTGTTTACTGCTTTCATTAGATTAGTTAATTTGTTAATTAATTAGGTGGTCTGTGATATTTAATTAGCTTGTAGGTTAATTAACTTGTATTATTCTTTCGGTCCTTCCGAGCGAGGGCAAATTTGTAATAAGTGTGGGTGCGTGTGTGCATGTCTTTCAACCCCCACTTCTTTCTCCCTTTTACTTACCTGCTTTTGATGGTTAGTATTAGGACATGTTTACTTTAGCATACCTTATGCTATGCATGCGTGCATCATTCATTAGTCTTGCATGCACCAGACTCGGCGCATCATGCTAACTGCACAAAGTATTTCAAATCTAACTTGAATACATGCTATCTGTGCATTTTCACATGTCATCCTTAGATTAGCCGAGCCTATTCTAGATTTCATTTTGTATGCGTTGCATTAGCCACTTAACATGGACTTGGATCATGCATTGATTGCTAACATGTTCTTGTCTTGGCTCGGAGTACATTGTAAGTATTTTTATGCTTTAGCATCTCGCATGAGTGTGAATGTCAACATGACAGCATGCTTACCATGTGGCTAGATGCTTATGTGATATAAACTGCTTGAATGCCTGTGGGTGAAGGTTGGGTTGTTTGAGTTGGAACAACTCTTGAAATCCGTGCTTTAGCCTACTTGCGACTAGCAAATTTCAAACTGTTTTTCAAACAAATGGATATGCAATGCTTCGTTCCAATTCAGGCGATTTGGTCTATACTTGTTTGCTGTGCGAATAACATAGTAAATCTAGACTAATAATCGGAATAAGAACACATAACGTTTTCAAAAACGGATATCACGGTTAGTAGAGGCCGATCTTCGGATCGGGCGAGAGGGGGTGCTCATAGCTGACCTTCCCCAATCATACCCAAGCTCCCGAGCTGAGGCAACTTTGGTGATGACGGACACGTGGCCTTTGGCACCGAGTCAGGGTTTCCTAAATTCCCCCATAAAAAAATATTTAGGTGGCGACTCTGTATCTGGCAAAGCAGTCCATGTTTGGCACTTCTTTCAAAATCTGTTTTTCTCAAAACGATTTGTCGGATTTGGACTCTTTGGTTCAGATTTAGAACCGTGACAGTTTGAGAGTCCGAACTGTAGTGAACCCAAAACGAACAGAACGGGACTCGTCCTCCTGGGGCGTTCGGGGACGTCTACACCTTGCTGGGCTTAGTTTGGTTGCATTGTTGCTGAGGCTTGCTGGGCTTAGTCTGGCTAAGTACTTTGGGCTTAGCGTTGTTGAGGCTTGAAGGACTTAATCTGGCTGAGCGCTTTGGGCTCAGTTTTGCTGAGGCTTGCTGGGCTCAATCTGGATGAGTACTTTGGGCTCAACCTTGCTGAGGCTTACTGGGCTAGCCTGGCTGAGCGCTTTGGGTTCAGTTTTGCTAAGGCTTGAAAGACTCAGTCTGACTGAGCACTTTGGGCTCAGCGTTGCTGAGGCTTGTTGGGCTCAGTCTGGCTGAATACTTTGGGCTTAACATTGTTGAGGCTTGAAGGACTCAGTCTGATTGAGCGCTTTGGGCTTAGCATTGCCGAGGCTTGGTGGGCTCAGTCTAGTTGAATACTTTGGGCTTAACATTGTTGAGGCTTGAAGGACTCAGTCTGATTGAGCGCTTTGGGCTTAGCATTGCCGAGGCTTGGTGGGCTCAGTCTAGTTGAATACTTTGGGCTTAACATTGTTGAGGCTTGAAGGACTCAGTCTGATTGAGCGCTTTGGGCTTAGCATTGCCGAGGCTTGGTGGGCTCAGTCTAGTTGAATACTTTGGGCTTAACATTGTTGAGGCTTGAAGGACTCAGTCTGATTGAGCGCTTTGGGCTTAGCATTGCCGAGGCTTGGTGGGCTCAGTCTAGTTGAATACTTTGGGCTTAACATTGTTGAGGCTTGAAGGACTCAGTCTGATTGAGCGCTTTGGGCTTAGCATTGCCGAGGCTTGGTGGGCTCAGTCTAGTTGAATACTTTGGGCTTAACATTGTTGAGGCTTGAAGGACTCAGTCTGATTGAGCGCTTTGGGCTTAGCATTGCCGAGGCTTGGTGGGCTCAGTCTAGTTGAATACTTTGGGCTTAACATTGTTGAGGCTTGAAGGACTCAGTCTGATTGAGCGCTTTGGGCTTAGCATTGCCGAGGCTTGGTGGGCTCAGTCTAGTTGAATACTTTGGGCTTAACATTGTTGAGGCTTGAAGGACTCAGTCTGATTGAGCGCTTTGGGCTTAGCATTGCCGAGGCTTGGTGGGCTCAGTCTAGTTGAATACTTTGGGCTTAACATTGTTGAGGCTTGAAGGACTCAGTCTGATTGAGCGCTTTGGGCTTAGCATTGCCGAGGCTTGGTGGGCTCAGTCTAGTTGAATACTTTGGGCTTAACATTGTTGAGGCTTGAAGGACTCAGTCTGATTGAGCGCTTTGGGCTTAGCATTGCCGAGGCTTGGTGGGCTCAGTCTAGTTGAATACTTTGGGCTTAACATTGTTGAGGCTTGAAGGACTCAGTCTGATTGAGCGCTTTGGGCTTAGCATTGCCGAGGCTTGGTGGGCTCAGTCTAGTTGAATACTTTGGGCTTAACATTGTTGAGGCTTGAAGGACTCAGTCTGATTGAGCGCTTTGGGCTTAGCATTGCCGAGGCTTGGTGGGCTCAGTCTAGTTGAATACTTTGGGCTTAACATTGTTGAGGCTTGAAGGACTCAGTCTGATTGAGCGCTTTGGGCTTAGCATTGCCGAGGCTTGGTGGGCTCAGTCTAGTTGAATACTTTGGGCTTAACATTGTTGAGGCTTGAAGGACTCAGTCTGATTGAGCGCTTTGGGCTTAGCATTGCCGAGGCTTGGTGGGCTCAGTCTAGTTGAATACTTTGGGCTTAACATTGTTGAGGCTTGAAGGACTCAGTCTGATTGAGCGCTTTGGGCTTAGCATTGCCGAGGCTTGGTGGGCTCAGTCTAGTTGAATACTTTGGGCTTAACATTGTTGAGGCTTGAAGGACTCAGTCTGATTGAGCGCTTTGGGCTTAGCATTGCCGAGGCTTGGTGGGCTCAGTCTAGTTGAATACTTTGGGCTTAACATTGTTGAGGCTTGAAGGACTCAGTCTGATTGAGCGCTTTGGGCTTAGCATTGCCGAGGCTTGGTGGGCTCAGTCTAGTTGAATACTTTGGGCTTAACATTGTTGAGGCTTGAAGGACTCAGTCTGATTGAGCGCTTTGGGCTTAGCATTGCCGAGGCTTGGTGGGCTCAGTCTAGTTGAATACTTTGGGCTTAACATTGTTGAGGCTTGAAGGACTCAGTCTGATTGAGCGCTTTGGGCTTAGCATTGCCGAGGCTTGGTGGGCTCAGTCTAGTTGAATACTTTGGGCTTAACATTGTTGAGGCTTGAAGGACTCAGTCTGATTGAGCGCTTTGGGCTTAGCATTGCCGAGGCTTGGTGGGCTCAGTCTAGTTGAATACTTTGGGCTTAACATTGTTGAGGCTTGAAGGACTCAGTCTGATTGAGCGCTTTGGGCTTAGCATTGCCGAGGCTTGGTGGGCTCAGTCTAGTTGAATACTTTGGGCTTAACATTGTTGAGGCTTGAAGGACTCAGTCTGATTGAGCGCTTTGGGCTTAGCATTGCCGAGGCTTGGTGGGCTCAGTCTAGTTGAATACTTTGGGCTTAACATTGTTGAGGCTTGAAGGACTCAGTCTGATTGAGCGCTTTGGGCTTAGCATTGCCGAGGCTTGGTGGGCTCAGTCTAGTTGAATACTTTGGGCTTAACATTGTTGAGGCTTGAAGGACTCAGTCTGATTGAGCGCTTTGGGCTTAGCATTGCCGAGGCTTGGTGGGCTCAGTCTAGTTGAATACTTTGGGCTTAACATTGTTGAGGCTTGAAGGACTCAGTCTGATTGAGCGCTTTGGGCTTAGCATTGCCGAGGCTTGGTGGGCTCAGTCTAGTTGAATACTTTGGGCTTAACATTGTTGAGGCTTGAAGGACTCAGTCTGATTGAGCGCTTTGGGCTTAGCATTGCCGAGGCTTGGTGGGCTCAGTCTAGTTGAATACTTTGGGCTTAACATTGTTGAGGCTTGAAGGACTCAGTCTGATTGAGCGCTTTGGGCTTAGCATTGCCGAGGCTTGGTGGGCTCAGTCTAGTTGAATACTTTGGGCTTAACATTGTTGAGGCTTGAAGGACTCAGTCTGATTGAGCGCTTTGGGCTTAGCATTGCCGAGGCTTGGTGGGCTCAGTCTAGTTGAATACTTTGGGCTTAACATTGTTGAGGCTTGAAGGACTCAGTCTGATTGAGCGCTTTGGGCTTAGCATTGCCGAGGCTTGGTGGGCTCAGTCTAGTTGAATACTTTGGGCTTAACATTGTTGAGGCTTGAAGGACTCAGTCTGATTGAGCGCTTTGGGCTTAGCATTGCCGAGGCTTGGTGGGCTCAGTCTAGTTGAATACTTTGGGCTTAACATTGTTGAGGCTTGAAGGACTCAGTCTGATTGAGCGCTTTGGGCTTAGCATTGCCGAGGCTTGGTGGGCTCAGTCTAGTTGAATACTTTGGGCTTAACATTGTTGAGGCTTGAAGGACTCAGTCTGATTGAGCGCTTTGGGCTTAGCATTGCCGAGGCTTGGTGGGCTCAGTCTAGTTGAATACTTTGGGCTTAACATTGTTGAGGCTTGAAGGACTCAGTCTGATTGAGCGCTTTGGGCTTAGCATTGCCGAGGCTTGGTGGGCTCAGTCTAGTTGAATACTTTGGGCTTAACATTGTTGAGGCTTGAAGGACTCAGTCTGATTGAGCGCTTTGGGCTTAGCATTGCCGAGGCTTGGTGGGCTCAGTCTAGTTGAATACTTTGGGCTTAACATTGTTGAGGCTTGAAGGACTCAGTCTGATTGAGCGCTTTGGGCTTAGCATTGCCGAGGCTTGGTGGGCTCAGTCTAGTTGAATACTTTGGGCTTAACATTGTTGAGGCTTGAAGGACTCAGTCTGATTGAGCGCTTTGGGCTTAGCATTGCCGAGGCTTGGTGGGCTCAGTCTAGTTGAATACTTTGGGCTTAACATTGTTGAGGCTTGAAGGACTCAGTCTGATTGAGCGCTTTGGGCTTAGCATTGCCGAGGCTTGGTGGGCTCAGTCTAGTTGAATACTTTGGGCTTAACATTGTTGAGGCTTGAAGGACTCAGTCTGATTGAGCGCTTTGGGCTTAGCATTGCCGAGGCTTGGTGGGCTCAGTCTAGTTGAATACTTTGGGCTTAACATTGTTGAGGCTTGAAGGACTCAGTCTGATTGAGCGCTTTGGGCTTAGCATTGCCGAGGCTTGGTGGGCTCAGTCTAGTTGAATACTTTGGGCTTAACATTGTTGAGGCTTGAAGGACTCAGTCTGATTGAGCGCTTTGGGCTTAGCATTGCCGAGGCTTGGTGGGCTCAGTCTAGTTGAATACTTTGGGCTTAACATTGTTGAGGCTTGAAGGACTCAGTCTGATTGAGCGCTTTGGGCTTAGCATTGCCGAGGCTTGGTGGGCTCAGTCTAGTTGAATACTTTGGGCTTAACATTGTTGAGGCTTGAAGGACTCAGTCTGATTGAGCGCTTTGGGCTTAGCATTGCCGAGGCTTGGTGGGCTCAGTCTAGTTGAATACTTTGGGCTTAACATTGTTGAGGCTTGAAGGACTCAGTCTGATTGAGCGCTTTGGGCTTAGCATTGCCGAGGCTTGGTGGGCTCAGTCTAGTTGAATACTTTGGGCTTAACATTGTTGAGGCTTGAAGGACTCAGTCTGATTGAGCGCTTTGGGCTTAGCATTGCCGAGGCTTGGTGGGCTCAGTCTAGTTGAATACTTTGGGCTTAACATTGTTGAGGCTTGAAGGACTCAGTCTGATTGAGCGCTTTGGGCTTAGCATTGCCGAGGCTTGGTGGGCTCAGTCTAGTTGAATACTTTGGGCTTAACATTGTTGAGGCTTGAAGGACTCAGTCTGATTGAGCGCTTTGGGCTTAGCATTGCCGAGGCTTGGTGGGCTCAGTCTAGTTGAATACTTTGGGCTTAACATTGTTGAGGCTTGAAGGACTCAGTCTGATTGAGCGCTTTGGGCTTAGCATTGCCGAGGCTTGGTGGGCTCAGTCTAGTTGAATACTTTGGGCTTAACATTGTTGAGGCTTGAAGGACTCAGTCTGATTGAGCGCTTTGGGCTTAGCATTGCCGAGGCTTGGTGGGCTCAGTCTAGTTGAATACTTTGGGCTTAACATTGTTGAGGCTTGAAGGACTCAGTCTGATTGAGCGCTTTGGGCTTAGCATTGCCGAGGCTTGGTGGGCTCAGTCTAGTTGAATACTTTGGGCTTAACATTGTTGAGGCTTGAAGGACTCAGTCTGATTGAGCGCTTTGGGCTTAGCATTGCCGAGGCTTGGTGGGCTCAGTCTAGTTGAATACTTTGGGCTTAACATTGTTGAGGCTTGAAGGACTCAGTCTGATTGAGCGCTTTGGGCTTAGCATTGCCGAGGCTTGGTGGGCTCAGTCTAGTTGAATACTTTGGGCTTAACATTGTTGAGGCTTGAAGGACTCAGTCTGATTGAGCGCTTTGGGCTTAGCATTGCCGAGGCTTGGTGGGCTCAGTCTAGTTGAATACTTTGGGCTTAACATTGTTGAGGCTTGAAGGACTCAGTCTGATTGAGCGCTTTGGGCTTAGCATTGCCGAGGCTTGGTGGGCTCAGTCTAGTTGAATACTTTGGGCTTAACATTGTTGAGGCTTGAAGGACTCAGTCTGATTGAGCGCTTTGGGCTTAGCATTGCCGAGGCTTGGTGGGCTCAGTCTAGTTGAATACTTTGGGCTTAACATTGTTGAGGCTTGAAGGACTCAGTCTGATTGAGCGCTTTGGGCTTAGCATTGCCGAGGCTTGGTGGGCTCAGTCTAGTTGAATACTTTGGGCTTAACATTGTTGAGGCTTGAAGGACTCAGTCTGATTGAGCGCTTTGGGCTTAGCATTGCCGAGGCTTGGTGGGCTCAGTCTAGTTGAATACTTTGGGCTTAACATTGTTGAGGCTTGAAGGACTCAGTCTGATTGAGCGCTTTGGGCTTAGCATTGCCGAGGCTTGGTGGGCTCAGTCTAGTTGAATACTTTGGGCTTAACATTGTTGAGGCTTGAAGGACTCAGTCTGATTGAGCGCTTTGGGCTTAGCATTGCCGAGGCTTGGTGGGCTCAGTCTAGTTGAATACTTTGGGCTTAACATTGTTGAGGCTTGAAGGACTCAGTCTGATTGAGCGCTTTGGGCTTAGCATTGCCGAGGCTTGGTGGGCTCAGTCTAGTTGAATACTTTGGGCTTAACATTGTTGAGGCTTGAAGGACTCAGTCTGATTGAGCGCTTTGGGCTTAGCATTGCCGAGGCTTGGTGGGCTCAGTCTAGTTGAATACTTTGGGCTTAACATTGTTGAGGCTTGAAGGACTCAGTCTGATTGAGCGCTTTGGGCTTAGCATTGCCGAGGCTTGGTGGGCTCAGTCTAGTTGAATACTTTGGGCTTAACATTGTTGAGGCTTGAAGGACTCAGTCTGATTGAGCGCTTTGGGCTTAGCATTGCCGAGGCTTGGTGGGCTCAGTCTAGTTGAATACTTTGGGCTTAACATTGTTGAGGCTTGAAGGACTCAGTCTGATTGAGCGCTTTGGGCTTAGCATTGCCGAGGCTTGGTGGGCTCAGTCTAGTTGAATACTTTGGGCTTAACATTGTTGAGGCTTGAAGGACTCAGTCTGATTGAGCGCTTTGGGCTTAGCATTGCCGAGGCTTGGTGGGCTCAGTCTAGTTGAATACTTTGGGCTTAACATTGTTGAGGCTTGAAGGACTCAGTCTGATTGAGCGCTTTGGGCTTAGCATTGCCGAGGCTTGGTGGGCTCAGTCTAGTTGAATACTTTGGGCTTAACATTGTTGAGGCTTGAAGGACTCAGTCTGATTGAGCGCTTTGGGCTTAGCATTGCCGAGGCTTGGTGGGCTCAGTCTAGTTGAATACTTTGGGCTTAACATTGTTGAGGCTTGAAGGACTCAGTCTGATTGAGCGCTTTGGGCTTAGCATTGCCGAGGCTTGGTGGGCTCAGTCTAGTTGAATACTTTGGGCTTAACATTGTTGAGGCTTGAAGGACTCAGTCTGATTGAGCGCTTTGGGCTTAGCATTGCCGAGGCTTGGTGGGCTCAGTCTAGTTGAATACTTTGGGCTTAACATTGTTGAGGCTTGAAGGACTCAGTCTGATTGAGCGCTTTGGGCTTAGCATTGCCGAGGCTTGGTGGGCTCAGTCTAGTTGAATACTTTGGGCTTAACATTGTTGAGGCTTGAAGGACTCAGTCTGATTGAGCGCTTTGGGCTTAGCATTGCCGAGGCTTGGTGGGCTCAGTCTAGTTGAATACTTTGGGCTTAACATTGTTGAGGCTTGAAGGACTCAGTCTGATTGAGCGCTTTGGGCTTAGCATTGCCGAGGCTTGGTGGGCTCAGTCTAGTTGAATACTTTGGGCTTAACATTGTTGAGGCTTGAAGGACTCAGTCTGATTGAGCGCTTTGGGCTTAGCATTGCCGAGGCTTGGTGGGCTCAGTCTAGTTGAATACTTTGGGCTTAACATTGTTGAGGCTTGAAGGACTCAGTCTGATTGAGCGCTTTGGGCTTAGCATTGCCGAGGCTTGGTGGGCTCAGTCTAGTTGAATACTTTGGGCTTAACATTGTTGAGGCTTGAAGGACTCAGTCTGATTGAGCGCTTTGGGCTTAGCATTGCCGAGGCTTGGTGGGCTCAGTCTAGTTGAATACTTTGGGCTTAACATTGTTGAGGCTTGAAGGACTCAGTCTGATTGAGCGCTTTGGGCTTAGCATTGCCGAGGCTTGGTGGGCTCAGTCTAGTTGAATACTTTGGGCTTAACATTGTTGAGGCTTGAAGGACTCAGTCTGATTGAGCGCTTTGGGCTTAGCATTGCCGAGGCTTGGTGGGCTCAGTCTAGTTGAATACTTTGGGCTTAACATTGTTGAGGCTTGAAGGACTCAGTCTGATTGAGCGCTTTGGGCTTAGCATTGCCGAGGCTTGGTGGGCTCAGTCTAGTTGAATACTTTGGGCTTAACATTGTTGAGGCTTGAAGGACTCAGTCTGATTGAGCGCTTTGGGCTTAGCATTGCCGAGGCTTGGTGGGCTCAGTCTAGTTGAATACTTTGGGCTTAACATTGTTGAGGCTTGAAGGACTCAGTCTGATTGAGCGCTTTGGGCTTAGCATTGCCGAGGCTTGGTGGGCTCAGTCTAGTTGAATACTTTGGGCTTAACATTGTTGAGGCTTGAAGGACTCAGTCTGATTGAGCGCTTTGGGCTTAGCATTGCCGAGGCTTGGTGGGCTCAGTCTAGTTGAATACTTTGGGCTTAACATTGTTGAGGCTTGAAGGACTCAGTCTGATTGAGCGCTTTGGGCTTAGCATTGCCGAGGCTTGGTGGGCTCAGTCTAGTTGAATACTTTGGGCTTAACATTGTTGAGGCTTGAAGGACTCAGTCTGATTGAGCGCTTTGGGCTTAGCATTGCCGAGGCTTGGTGGGCTCAGTCTAGTTGAATACTTTGGGCTTAACATTGTTGAGGCTTGAAGGACTCAGTCTGATTGAGCGCTTTGGGCTTAGCATTGCCGAGGCTTGGTGGGCTCAGTCTAGTTGAATACTTTGGGCTTAACATTGTTGAGGCTTGAAGGACTCAGTCTGATTGAGCGCTTTGGGCTTAGCATTGCCGAGGCTTGGTGGGCTCAGTCTAGTTGAATACTTTGGGCTTAACATTGTTGAGGCTTGAAGGACTCAGTCTGATTGAGCGCTTTGGGCTTAGCATTGCCGAGGCTTGGTGGGCTCAGTCTAGTTGAATACTTTGGGCTTAACATTGTTGAGGCTTGAAGGACTCAGTCTGATTGAGCGCTTTGGGCTTAGCATTGCCGAGGCTTGGTGGGCTCAGTCTAGTTGAATACTTTGGGCTTAACATTGTTGAGGCTTGAAGGACTCAGTCTGATTGAGCGCTTTGGGCTTAGCATTGCCGAGGCTTGGTGGGCTCAGTCTAGTTGAATACTTTGGGCTTAACATTGTTGAGGCTTGAAGGACTCAGTCTGATTGAGCGCTTTGGGCTTAGCATTGCCGAGGCTTGGTGGGCTCAGTCTAGTTGAATACTTTGGGCTTAACATTGTTGAGGCTTGAAGGACTCAGTCTGATTGAGCGCTTTGGGCTTAGCATTGCCGAGGCTTGGTGGGCTCAGTCTAGTTGAATACTTTGGGCTTAACATTGTTGAGGCTTGAAGGACTCAGTCTGATTGAGCGCTTTGGGCTTAGCATTGCCGAGGCTTGGTGGGCTCAGTCTAGTTGAATACTTTGGGCTTAACATTGTTGAGGCTTGAAGGACTCAGTCTGATTGAGCGCTTTGGGCTTAGCATTGCCGAGGCTTGGTGGGCTCAGTCTAGTTGAATACTTTGGGCTTAACATTGTTGAGGCTTGAAGGACTCAGTCTGATTGAGCGCTTTGGGCTTAGCATTGCCGAGGCTTGGTGGGCTCAGTCTAGTTGAATACTTTGGGCTTAACATTGTTGAGGCTTGAAGGACTCAGTCTGATTGAGCGCTTTGGGCTTAGCATTGCCGAGGCTTGGTGGGCTCAGTCTAGTTGAATACTTTGGGCTTAACATTGTTGAGGCTTGAAGGACTCAGTCTGATTGAGCGCTTTGGGCTTAGCATTGCCGAGGCTTGGTGGGCTCAGTCTAGTTGAATACTTTGGGCTTAACATTGTTGAGGCTTGAAGGACTCAGTCTGATTGAGCGCTTTGGGCTTAGCATTGCCGAGGCTTGGTGGGCTCAGTCTAGTTGAATACTTTGGGCTTAACATTGTTGAGGCTTGAAGGACTCAGTCTGATTGAGCGCTTTGGGCTTAGCATTGCCGAGGCTTGGTGGGCTCAGTCTAGTTGAATACTTTGGGCTTAACATTGTTGAGGCTTGAAGGACTCAGTCTGATTGAGCGCTTTGGGCTTAGCATTGCCGAGGCTTGGTGGGCTCAGTCTAGTTGAATACTTTGGGCTTAACATTGTTGAGGCTTGAAGGACTCAGTCTGATTGAGCGCTTTGGGCTTAGCATTGCCGAGGCTTGGTGGGCTCAGTCTAGTTGAATACTTTGGGCTTAACATTGTTGAGGCTTGAAGGACTCAGTCTGATTGAGCGCTTTGGGCTTAGCATTGCCGAGGCTTGGTGGGCTCAGTCTAGTTGAATACTTTGGGCTTAACATTGTTGAGGCTTGAAGGACTCAGTCTGATTGAGCGCTTTGGGCTTAGCATTGCCGAGGCTTGGTGGGCTCAGTCTAGTTGAATACTTTGGGCTTAACATTGTTGAGGCTTGAAGGACTCAGTCTGATTGAGCGCTTTGGGCTTAGCATTGCCGAGGCTTGGTGGGCTCAGTCTAGTTGAATACTTTGGGCTTAACATTGTTGAGGCTTGAAGGACTCAGTCTGATTGAGCGCTTTGGGCTTAGCATTGCCGAGGCTTGGTGGGCTCAGTCTAGTTGAATACTTTGGGCTTAACATTGTTGAGGCTTGAAGGACTCAGTCTGATTGAGCGCTTTGGGCTTAGCATTGCCGAGGCTTGGTGGGCTCAGTCTAGTTGAATACTTTGGGCTTAACATTGTTGAGGCTTGAAGGACTCAGTCTGATTGAGCGCTTTGGGCTTAGCATTGCCGAGGCTTGGTGGGCTCAGTCTAGTTGAATACTTTGGGCTTAACATTGTTGAGGCTTGAAGGACTCAGTCTGATTGAGCGCTTTGGGCTTAGCATTGCCGAGGCTTGGTGGGCTCAGTCTAGTTGAATACTTTGGGCTTAACATTGTTGAGGCTTGAAGGACTCAGTCTGATTGAGCGCTTTGGGCTTAGCATTGCCGAGGCTTGGTGGGCTCAGTCTAGTTGAATACTTTGGGCTTAACATTGTTGAGGCTTGAAGGACTCAGTCTGATTGAGCGCTTTGGGCTTAGCATTGCCGAGGCTTGGTGGGCTCAGTCTAGTTGAATACTTTGGGCTTAACATTGTTGAGGCTTGAAGGACTCAGTCTGATTGAGCGCTTTGGGCTTAGCATTGCCGAGGCTTGGTGGGCTCAGTCTAGTTGAATACTTTGGGCTTAACATTGTTGAGGCTTGAAGGACTCAGTCTGATTGAGCGCTTTGGGCTTAGCATTGCCGAGGCTTGGTGGGCTCAGTCTAGTTGAATACTTTGGGCTTAACATTGTTGAGGCTTGAAGGACTCAGTCTGATTGAGCGCTTTGGGCTTAGCATTGCCGAGGCTTGGTGGGCTCAGTCTAGTTGAATACTTTGGGCTTAACATTGTTGAGGCTTGAAGGACTCAGTCTGATTGAGCGCTTTGGGCTTAGCATTGCCGAGGCTTGGTGGGCTCAGTCTAGTTGAATACTTTGGGCTTAACATTGTTGAGGCTTGAAGGACTCAGTCTGATTGAGCGCTTTGGGCTTAGCATTGCCGAGGCTTGGTGGGCTCAGTCTAGTTGAATACTTTGGGCTTAACATTGTTGAGGCTTGAAGGACTCAGTCTGATTGAGCGCTTTGGGCTTAGCATTGCCGAGGCTTGGTGGGCTCAGTCTAGTTGAATACTTTGGGCTTAACATTGTTGAGGCTTGAAGGACTCAGTCTGATTGAGCGCTTTGGGCTTAGCATTGCCGAGGCTTGGTGGGCTCAGTCTAGTTGAATACTTTGGGCTTAACATTGTTGAGGCTTGAAGGACTCAGTCTGATTGAGCGCTTTGGGCTTAGCATTGCCGAGGCTTGGTGGGCTCAGTCTAGTTGAATACTTTGGGCTTAACATTGTTGAGGCTTGAAGGACTCAGTCTGATTGAGCGCTTTGGGCTTAGCATTGCCGAGGCTTGGTGGGCTCAGTCTAGTTGAATACTTTGGGCTTAACATTGTTGAGGCTTGAAGGACTCAGTCTGATTGAGCGCTTTGGGCTTAGCATTGCCGAGGCTTGGTGGGCTCAGTCTAGTTGAATACTTTGGGCTTAACATTGTTGAGGCTTGAAGGACTCAGTCTGATTGAGCGCTTTGGGCTTAGCATTGCCGAGGCTTGGTGGGCTCAGTCTAGTTGAATACTTTGGGCTTAACATTGTTGAGGCTTGAAGGACTCAGTCTGATTGAGCGCTTTGGGCTTAGCATTGCCGAGGCTTGGTGGGCTCAGTCTAGTTGAATACTTTGGGCTTAACATTGTTGAGGCTTGAAGGACTCAGTCTGATTGAGCGCTTTGGGCTTAGCATTGCCGAGGCTTGGTGGGCTCAGTCTAGTTGAATACTTTGGGCTTAACATTGTTGAGGCTTGAAGGACTCAGTCTGATTGAGCGCTTTGGGCTTAGCATTGCCGAGGCTTGGTGGGCTCAGTCTAGTTGAATACTTTGGGCTTAACATTGTTGAGGCTTGAAGGACTCAGTCTGATTGAGCGCTTTGGGCTTAGCATTGCCGAGGCTTGGTGGGCTCAGTCTAGTTGAATACTTTGGGCTTAACATTGTTGAGGCTTGAAGGACTCAGTCTGATTGAGCGCTTTGGGCTTAGCATTGCCGAGGCTTGGTGGGCTCAGTCTAGTTGAATACTTTGGGCTTAACATTGTTGAGGCTTGAAGGACTCAGTCTGATTGAGCGCTTTGGGCTTAGCATTGCCGAGGCTTGGTGGGCTCAGTCTAGTTGAATACTTTGGGCTTAACATTGTTGAGGCTTGAAGGACTCAGTCTGATTGAGCGCTTTGGGCTTAGCATTGCCGAGGCTTGGTGGGCTCAGTCTAGTTGAATACTTTGGGCTTAACATTGTTGAGGCTTGAAGGACTCAGTCTGATTGAGCGCTTTGGGCTTAGCATTGCCGAGGCTTGGTGGGCTCAGTCTAGTTGAATACTTTGGGCTTAACATTGTTGAGGCTTGAAGGACTCAGTCTGATTGAGCGCTTTGGGCTTAGCATTGCCGAGGCTTGGTGGGCTCAGTCTAGTTGAATACTTTGGGCTTAACATTGTTGAGGCTTGAAGGACTCAGTCTGATTGAGCGCTTTGGGCTTAGCATTGCCGAGGCTTGGTGGGCTCAGTCTAGTTGAATACTTTGGGCTTAACATTGTTGAGGCTTGAAGGACTCAGTCTGATTGAGCGCTTTGGGCTTAGCATTGCCGAGGCTTGGTGGGCTCAGTCTAGTTGAATACTTTGGGCTTAACATTGTTGAGGCTTGAAGGACTCAGTCTGATTGAGCGCTTTGGGCTTAGCATTGCCGAGGCTTGGTGGGCTCAGTCTAGTTGAATACTTTGGGCTTAACATTGTTGAGGCTTGAAGGACTCAGTCTGATTGAGCGCTTTGGGCTTAGCATTGCCGAGGCTTGGTGGGCTCAGTCTAGTTGAATACTTTGGGCTTAACATTGTTGAGGCTTGAAGGACTCAGTCTGATTGAGCGCTTTGGGCTTAGCATTGCCGAGGCTTGGTGGGCTCAGTCTAGTTGAATACTTTGGGCTTAACATTGTTGAGGCTTGAAGGACTCAGTCTGATTGAGCGCTTTGGGCTTAGCATTGCCGAGGCTTGGTGGGCTCAGTCTAGTTGAATACTTTGGGCTTAACATTGTTGAGGCTTGAAGGACTCAGTCTGATTGAGCGCTTTGGGCTTAGCATTGCCGAGGCTTGGTGGGCTCAGTCTAGTTGAATACTTTGGGCTTAACATTGTTGAGGCTTGAAGGACTCAGTCTGATTGAGCGCTTTGGGCTTAGCATTGCCGAGGCTTGGTGGGCTCAGTCTAGTTGAATACTTTGGGCTTAACATTGTTGAGGCTTGAAGGACTCAGTCTGATTGAGCGCTTTGGGCTTAGCATTGCCGAGGCTTGGTGGGCTCAGTCTAGTTGAATACTTTGGGCTTAACATTGTTGAGGCTTGAAGGACTCAGTCTGATTGAGCGCTTTGGGCTTAGCATTGCCGAGGCTTGGTGGGCTCAGTCTAGTTGAATACTTTGGGCTTAACATTGTTGAGGCTTGAAGGACTCAGTCTGATTGAGCGCTTTGGGCTTAGCATTGCCGAGGCTTGGTGGGCTCAGTCTAGTTGAATACTTTGGGCTTAACATTGTTGAGGCTTGAAGGACTCAGTCTGATTGAGCGCTTTGGGCTTAGCATTGCCGAGGCTTGGTGGGCTCAGTCTAGTTGAATACTTTGGGCTTAACATTGTTGAGGCTTGAAGGACTCAGTCTGATTGAGCGCTTTGGGCTTAGCATTGCCGAGGCTTGGTGGGCTCAGTCTAGTTGAATACTTTGGGCTTAACATTGTTGAGGCTTGAAGGACTCAGTCTGATTGAGCGCTTTGGGCTTAGCATTGCCGAGGCTTGGTGGGCTCAGTCTAGTTGAATACTTTGGGCTTAACATTGTTGAGGCTTGAAGGACTCAGTCTGATTGAGCGCTTTGGGCTTAGCATTGCCGAGGCTTGGTGGGCTCAGTCTAGTTGAATACTTTGGGCTTAACATTGTTGAGGCTTGAAGGACTCAGTCTGATTGAGCGCTTTGGGCTTAGCATTGCCGAGGCTTGGTGGGCTCAGTCTAGTTGAATACTTTGGGCTTAACATTGTTGAGGCTTGAAGGACTCAGTCTGATTGAGCGCTTTGGGCTTAGCATTGCCGAGGCTTGGTGGGCTCAGTCTAGTTGAATACTTTGGGCTTAACATTGTTGAGGCTTGAAGGACTCAGTCTGATTGAGCGCTTTGGGCTTAGCATTGCCGAGGCTTGGTGGGCTCAGTCTAGTTGAATACTTTGGGCTTAACATTGTTGAGGCTTGAAGGACTCAGTCTGATTGAGCGCTTTGGGCTTAGCATTGCCGAGGCTTGGTGGGCTCAGTCTAGTTGAATACTTTGGGCTTAACATTGTTGAGGCTTGAAGGACTCAGTCTGATTGAGCGCTTTGGGCTTAGCATTGCCGAGGCTTGGTGGGCTCAGTCTAGTTGAATACTTTGGGCTTAACATTGTTGAGGCTTGAAGGACTCAGTCTGATTGAGCGCTTTGGGCTTAGCATTGCCGAGGCTTGGTGGGCTCAGTCTAGTTGAATACTTTGGGCTTAACATTGTTGAGGCTTGAAGGACTCAGTCTGATTGAGCGCTTTGGGCTTAGCATTGCCGAGGCTTGGTGGGCTCAGTCTAGTTGAATACTTTGGGCTTAACATTGTTGAGGCTTGAAGGACTCAGTCTGATTGAGCGCTTTGGGCTTAGCATTGCCGAGGCTTGGTGGGCTCAGTCTAGTTGAATACTTTGGGCTTAACATTGTTGAGGCTTGAAGGACTCAGTCTGATTGAGCGCTTTGGGCTTAGCATTGCCGAGGCTTGGTGGGCTCAGTCTAGTTGAATACTTTGGGCTTAACATTGTTGAGGCTTGAAGGACTCAGTCTGATTGAGCGCTTTGGGCTTAGCATTGCCGAGGCTTGGTGGGCTCAGTCTAGTTGAATACTTTGGGCTTAACATTGTTGAGGCTTGAAGGACTCAGTCTGATTGAGCGCTTTGGGCTTAGCATTGCCGAGGCTTGGTGGGCTCAGTCTAGTTGAATACTTTGGGCTTAACATTGTTGAGGCTTGAAGGACTCAGTCTGATTGAGCGCTTTGGGCTTAGCATTGCCGAGGCTTGGTGGGCTCAGTCTAGTTGAATACTTTGGGCTTAACATTGTTGAGGCTTGAAGGACTCAGTCTGATTGAGCGCTTTGGGCTTAGCATTGCCGAGGCTTGGTGGGCTCAGTCTAGTTGAATACTTTGGGCTTAACATTGTTGAGGCTTGAAGGACTCAGTCTGATTGAGCGCTTTGGGCTTAGCATTGCCGAGGCTTGGTGGGCTCAGTCTAGTTGAATACTTTGGGCTTAACATTGTTGAGGCTTGAAGGACTCAGTCTGATTGAGCGCTTTGGGCTTAGCATTGCCGAGGCTTGGTGGGCTCAGTCTAGTTGAATACTTTGGGCTTAACATTGTTGAGGCTTGAAGGACTCAGTCTGATTGAGCGCTTTGGGCTTAGCATTGCCGAGGCTTGGTGGGCTCAGTCTAGTTGAATACTTTGGGCTTAACATTGTTGAGGCTTGAAGGACTCAGTCTGATTGAGCGCTTTGGGCTTAGCATTGCCGAGGCTTGGTGGGCTCAGTCTAGTTGAATACTTTGGGCTTAACATTGTTGAGGCTTGAAGGACTCAGTCTGATTGAGCGCTTTGGGCTTAGCATTGCCGAGGCTTGGTGGGCTCAGTCTAGTTGAATACTTTGGGCTTAACATTGTTGAGGCTTGAAGGACTCAGTCTGATTGAGCGCTTTGGGCTTAGCATTGCCGAGGCTTGGTGGGCTCAGTCTAGTTGAATACTTTGGGCTTAACATTGTTGAGGCTTGAAGGACTCAGTCTGATTGAGCGCTTTGGGCTTAGCATTGCCGAGGCTTGGTGGGCTCAGTCTAGTTGAATACTTTGGGCTTAACATTGTTGAGGCTTGAAGGACTCAGTCTGATTGAGCGCTTTGGGCTTAGCATTGCCGAGGCTTGGTGGGCTCAGTCTAGTTGAATACTTTGGGCTTAACATTGTTGAGGCTTGAAGGACTCAGTCTGATTGAGCGCTTTGGGCTTAGCATTGCCGAGGCTTGGTGGGCTCAGTCTAGTTGAATACTTTGGGCTTAACATTGTTGAGGCTTGAAGGACTCAGTCTGATTGAGCGCTTTGGGCTTAGCATTGCCGAGGCTTGGTGGGCTCAGTCTAGTTGAATACTTTGGGCTTAACATTGTTGAGGCTTGAAGGACTCAGTCTGATTGAGCGCTTTGGGCTTAGCATTGCCGAGGCTTGGTGGGCTCAGTCTAGTTGAATACTTTGGGCTTAACATTGTTGAGGCTTGAAGGACTCAGTCTGATTGAGCGCTTTGGGCTTAGCATTGCCGAGGCTTGGTGGGCTCAGTCTAGTTGAATACTTTGGGCTTAACATTGTTGAGGCTTGAAGGACTCAGTCTGATTGAGCGCTTTGGGCTTAGCATTGCCGAGGCTTGGTGGGCTCAGTCTAGTTGAATACTTTGGGCTTAACATTGTTGAGGCTTGAAGGACTCAGTCTGATTGAGCGCTTTGGGCTTAGCATTGCCGAGGCTTGGTGGGCTCAGTCTAGTTGAATACTTTGGGCTTAACATTGTTGAGGCTTGAAGGACTCAGTCTGATTGAGCGCTTTGGGCTTAGCATTGCCGAGGCTTGGTGGGCTCAGTCTAGTTGAATACTTTGGGCTTAACATTGTTGAGGCTTGAAGGACTCAGTCTGATTGAGCGCTTTGGGCTTAGCATTGCCGAGGCTTGGTGGGCTCAGTCTAGTTGAATACTTTGGGCTTAACATTGTTGAGGCTTGAAGGACTCAGTCTGATTGAGCGCTTTGGGCTTAGCATTGCCGAGGCTTGGTGGGCTCAGTCTAGTTGAATACTTTGGGCTTAACATTGTTGAGGCTTGAAGGACTCAGTCTGATTGAGCGCTTTGGGCTTAGCATTGCCGAGGCTTGGTGGGCTCAGTCTAGTTGAATACTTTGGGCTTAACATTGTTGAGGCTTGAAGGACTCAGTCTGATTGAGCGCTTTGGGCTTAGCATTGCCGAGGCTTGGTGGGCTCAGTCTAGTTGAATACTTTGGGCTTAACATTGTTGAGGCTTGAAGGACTCAGTCTGATTGAGCGCTTTGGGCTTAGCATTGCCGAGGCTTGGTGGGCTCAGTCTAGTTGAATACTTTGGGCTTAACATTGTTGAGGCTTGAAGGACTCAGTCTGATTGAGCGCTTTGGGCTTAGCATTGCCGAGGCTTGGTGGGCTCAGTCTAGTTGAATACTTTGGGCTTAACATTGTTGAGGCTTGAAGGACTCAGTCTGATTGAGCGCTTTGGGCTTAGCATTGCCGAGGCTTGGTGGGCTCAGTCTAGTTGAATACTTTGGGCTTAACATTGTTGAGGCTTGAAGGACTCAGTCTGATTGAGCGCTTTGGGCTTAGCATTGCCGAGGCTTGGTGGGCTCAGTCTAGTTGAATACTTTGGGCTTAACATTGTTGAGGCTTGAAGGACTCAGTCTGATTGAGCGCTTTGGGCTTAGCATTGCCGAGGCTTGGTGGGCTCAGTCTAGTTGAATACTTTGGGCTTAACATTGTTGAGGCTTGAAGGACTCAGTCTGATTGAGCGCTTTGGGCTTAGCATTGCCGAGGCTTGGTGGGCTCAGTCTAGTTGAATACTTTGGGCTTAACATTGTTGAGGCTTGAAGGACTCAGTCTGATTGAGCGCTTTGGGCTTAGCATTGCCGAGGCTTGGTGGGCTCAGTCTAGTTGAATACTTTGGGCTTAACATTGTTGAGGCTTGAAGGACTCAGTCTGATTGAGCGCTTTGGGCTTAGCATTGCCGAGGCTTGGTGGGCTCAGTCTAGTTGAATACTTTGGGCTTAACATTGTTGAGGCTTGAAGGACTCAGTCTGATTGAGCGCTTTGGGCTTAGCATTGCCGAGGCTTGGTGGGCTCAGTCTAGTTGAATACTTTGGGCTTAACATTGTTGAGGCTTGAAGGACTCAGTCTGATTGAGCGCTTTGGGCTTAGCATTGCCGAGGCTTGGTGGGCTCAGTCTAGTTGAATACTTTGGGCTTAACATTGTTGAGGCTTGAAGGACTCAGTCTGATTGAGCGCTTTGGGCTTAGCATTGCCGAGGCTTGGTGGGCTCAGTCTAGTTGAATACTTTGGGCTTAACATTGTTGAGGCTTGAAGGACTCAGTCTGATTGAGCGCTTTGGGCTTAGCATTGCCGAGGCTTGGTGGGCTCAGTCTAGTTGAATACTTTGGGCTTAACATTGTTGAGGCTTGAAGGACTCAGTCTGATTGAGCGCTTTGGGCTTAGCATTGCCGAGGCTTGGTGGGCTCAGTCTAGTTGAATACTTTGGGCTTAACATTGTTGAGGCTTGAAGGACTCAGTCTGATTGAGCGCTTTGGGCTTAGCATTGCCGAGGCTTGGTGGGCTCAGTCTAGTTGAATACTTTGGGCTTAACATTGTTGAGGCTTGAAGGACTCAGTCTGATTGAGCGCTTTGGGCTTAGCATTGCCGAGGCTTGGTGGGCTCAGTCTAGTTGAATACTTTGGGCTTAACATTGTTGAGGCTTGAAGGACTCAGTCTGATTGAGCGCTTTGGGCTTAGCATTGCCGAGGCTTGGTGGGCTCAGTCTAGTTGAATACTTTGGGCTTAACATTGTTGAGGCTTGAAGGACTCAGTCTGATTGAGCGCTTTGGGCTTAGCATTGCCGAGGCTTGGTGGGCTCAGTCTAGTTGAATACTTTGGGCTTAACATTGTTGAGGCTTGAAGGACTCAGTCTGATTGAGCGCTTTGGGCTTAGCATTGCCGAGGCTTGGTGGGCTCAGTCTAGTTGAATACTTTGGGCTTAACATTGTTGAGGCTTGAAGGACTCAGTCTGATTGAGCGCTTTGGGCTTAGCATTGCCGAGGCTTGGTGGGCTCAGTCTAGTTGAATACTTTGGGCTTAACATTGTTGAGGCTTGAAGGACTCAGTCTGATTGAGCGCTTTGGGCTTAGCATTGCCGAGGCTTGGTGGGCTCAGTCTAGTTGAATACTTTGGGCTTAACATTGTTGAGGCTTGAAGGACTCAGTCTGATTGAGCGCTTTGGGCTTAGCATTGCCGAGGCTTGGTGGGCTCAGTCTAGTTGAATACTTTGGGCTTAACATTGTTGAGGCTTGAAGGACTCAGTCTGATTGAGCGCTTTGGGCTTAGCATTGCCGAGGCTTGGTGGGCTCAGTCTAGTTGAATACTTTGGGCTTAACATTGTTGAGGCTTGAAGGACTCAGTCTGATTGAGCGCTTTGGGCTTAGCATTGCCGAGGCTTGGTGGGCTCAGTCTAGTTGAATACTTTGGGCTTAACATTGTTGAGGCTTGAAGGACTCAGTCTGATTGAGCGCTTTGGGCTTAGCATTGCCGAGGCTTGGTGGGCTCAGTCTAGTTGAATACTTTGGGCTTAACATTGTTGAGGCTTGAAGGACTCAGTCTGATTGAGCGCTTTGGGCTTAGCATTGCCGAGGCTTGGTGGGCTCAGTCTAGTTGAATACTTTGGGCTTAACATTGTTGAGGCTTGAAGGACTCAGTCTGATTGAGCGCTTTGGGCTTAGCATTGCCGAGGCTTGGTGGGCTCAGTCTAGTTGAATACTTTGGGCTTAACATTGTTGAGGCTTGAAGGACTCAGTCTGATTGAGCGCTTTGGGCTTAGCATTGCCGAGGCTTGGTGGGCTCAGTCTAGTTGAATACTTTGGGCTTAACATTGTTGAGGCTTGAAGGACTCAGTCTGATTGAGCGCTTTGGGCTTAGCATTGCCGAGGCTTGGTGGGCTCAGTCTAGTTGAATACTTTGGGCTTAACATTGTTGAGGCTTGAAGGACTCAGTCTGATTGAGCGCTTTGGGCTTAGCATTGCCGAGGCTTGGTGGGCTCAGTCTAGTTGAATACTTTGGGCTTAACATTGTTGAGGCTTGAAGGACTCAGTCTGATTGAGCGCTTTGGGCTTAGCATTGCCGAGGCTTGGTGGGCTCAGTCTAGTTGAATACTTTGGGCTTAACATTGTTGAGGCTTGAAGGACTCAGTCTGATTGAGCGCTTTGGGCTTAGCATTGCCGAGGCTTGGTGGGCTCAGTCTAGTTGAATACTTTGGGCTTAACATTGTTGAGGCTTGAAGGACTCAGTCTGATTGAGCGCTTTGGGCTTAGCATTGCCGAGGCTTGGTGGGCTCAGTCTAGTTGAATACTTTGGGCTTAACATTGTTGAGGCTTGAAGGACTCAGTCTGATTGAGCGCTTTGGGCTTAGCATTGCCGAGGCTTGGTGGGCTCAGTCTAGTTGAATACTTTGGGCTTAACATTGTTGAGGCTTGAAGGACTCAGTCTGATTGAGCGCTTTGGGCTTAGCATTGCCGAGGCTTGGTGGGCTCAGTCTAGTTGAATACTTTGGGCTTAACATTGTTGAGGCTTGAAGGACTCAGTCTGATTGAGCGCTTTGGGCTTAGCATTGCCGAGGCTTGGTGGGCTCAGTCTAGTTGAATACTTTGGGCTTAACATTGTTGAGGCTTGAAGGACTCAGTCTGATTGAGCGCTTTGGGCTTAGCATTGCCGAGGCTTGGTGGGCTCAGTCTAGTTGAATACTTTGGGCTTAACATTGTTGAGGCTTGAAGGACTCAGTCTGATTGAGCGCTTTGGGCTTAGCATTGCCGAGGCTTGGTGGGCTCAGTCTAGTTGAATACTTTGGGCTTAACATTGTTGAGGCTTCCATTTCCCATGCAATACGGTTTAAAGACTCAGACACTTATTCGGACCCTCTTCCATGATGGCAGATATGTAATTATGGTGTTTACTTGCCATTTCTCATGCATTAGGGTTTGAACACTCGGACACTTATTCGGACCCTCTTTGATGATGGCAGATATGTAATTATGGTGTTTATTTGCCATTTCTCTTGCATTAGGGCTTAAACACTCGGACACTTATTCGGACCCACTTGCATGCTGGTAGATATGTAATTATGGTGTTTATTTTTTCCATTTCTCATGCATTAGGGTTTAAACACTCAGACACTTATTCGGACCCTCTTGGATGATGGCAGATATGTAATTATGGTGTCACTTGCCATTTCTCATGCATTAGGGTTTAAACACTCGGACAGTTATTTGGACCCTCTCACTACAGGAAATTGCACTTTTGGCGACTACTTTTGGCGACAACGTCAATTTTTCGTAGCTAAAAGTATATTTTTGGCGACACAGTGATCAATTTCGTTAGGAAAATTGGACTTTTACCAACGCAATTTACTATCGTCGCTAAAAAAACATAACATTGATTAGGTGCCAAAAATATTGGTTAGCGCCAAAATTTCATAAATTTTAGCTACAAGTCTTATTTTTTAGAAACACAATGAGCGTTGCTATTAGTATGCTTACTGTTGGCGACGACAAGTTGGCGTGGGCAAAGAGTTAAACATTTAGCGACGATAACACTATTCGTTGGTAAAAGTTTAGTTAGTGAAACGAGGTGATTTAGTAATTTGTGTTTTTATTATAACTTTTGAAAGTTTTAAATATTCTAGTTATTGAATTGTAAAATTAAATTGATCATTGAACTAGATCACAAAATGAACTCATTGAGTCCAAACACACTCTTAAGTTCAGAATGCTAATTTGAGATAATTTAAACTCTTCCAAATAATATGGTTAGATTATCAATTTCAATATGTTTGGTTTTATTTTCAGAAACTAGTTTCAAAATTTATTTTTTTTTCTAAAAAACTAAAGAAAAATTGGGTGAAAAATTAAAAAATACTTACTATTTTTGTATAATTTTATCTTTTAGATCATAAATAATTTTTAAAATTCTAAAAAGATATTTTCGATTTATATTGCTCTCAAATTAATTTTAATTTTTTCAAAAAGATAAATCTAAAAATTATTTTGGGTTGTTTTTTTTGTTTGGTTTTTTGGTGATCTGCCTCTGAGGCGGTGAAACTTCCCTCTCAAAATTCCCTATTTTCTTTCCAGGATAGGTAAATCCTCTCATCAGATCTCCCCTCATCAATCTCCACGATTTTCACTCTTGCACACCCTTCTCTCACAATTCATAGGAAAGAGAGAATGATTGCAAATGGAATCGAAGACGAGGACAAATGGTTGACCGAAGGCATCGCAAGGATTCAACACAATTGCTTTCTAGATGCATCGCACACTGGTAATTCATCAGACCTATCAGTTAATATTTCTTCAATCAATTCTTTCATATTCAAAACCCTAATTCTCTGATTCGTGTGTTCATCAGGACTCCAACAATCTCAGAGAAGCCCTATAATATTCGGTGCAAATGTTGTCCGAGCTCTGAACATCTAGACTATCTCCACACAAACACTTTGAACTCTGTATATATAGCCTTTAATCATCGTCGACGGTTGATTTTTTTTGTTTTTTTGTTTTCTGTATCGAAATTCAATTGATTATTTGTTTACTATTGTGATGTGCCAGATATGTAAGCCTTTGATGAATTGAGAAGACTTGAAATCTTCTTTAAAGAGGAAGATAAACATGGTTGTACGGTCTCTGACCTCTATGAACTCGTCCAGCATGCTGGAAACATTTTACCCAGATTGTAAGTTGGAATCACTTGTGATTTGGTCTTTCAATTCTATTGTTTTGTTTCTACTAATCACAATATTCATGCATTTCTTGTAGAATTTATCTAACTCCTAAAATATTATCTAGTTCTTATTCTGCCCAATTTATGGAATTCATTTGTTTTTTGGAGAAATTCAAAAAAAAAATGAAAAAAAGAAAAAAAACTGAAGGTTTGACTCTGGTGGCAAAATCAAAATAAACATTGAATTTTTAATTTTATCAATTTAAATCATAATAATTTGATTTATTTTCAGTCTAAATCATCCACATATTTTAGTCATTAAACTCAATGTAGGTGTACATAAAATATTTAAAATGTCACTTTTTTGTTGAGTTTGATGATTAAAATACCAATTTTCCATTAATGTTATTTAACAAAAACAGGCAAATCAAATTTCATAGGAAAGTGAGGCAATTGAAAAACAAGGAAAAATTACATATTCTGTTTTTTGTTTTCTGCCATGCCAGTCTGTGAGGGGTAATAAAGCCATGGTAAACAAGAAATAGCTTGAAATGAAATTAGAATATTGTAACATTGTTTTGTTGTTTTGGAGATCACAAGGTTATGACATCGATGAACAAATACCCTATCCTAGGATGTTCTAATCAAATTTCATGGTTCAATTTCTAGCATAACTTCTAAGCACAAGTTTTTTGAACTTGCATTTGCTTAAATGCGTTAATGTGCTTCTTTCTTGTGCTTTAGCTGCATTGCTTTCAGGCATTCACTAAAATTAAAAGATCTATAGATCAGAAAAATAAATTAGAAGCAGAAAACCAAGGGCTGCTTCTGAATTTTGGTTCACAACTTGATTAGAGCTTAAAAGACTTGCACAAGACCATCTTGGGGTCAGCTTCTCAACAGCAGCAACAATTGAGATGCATGGAGGAACACGTCTCTTCATTTCTTGCTAGTAAATATGACGTATGAATTGAAAGCTGATGTCTCTTTCATATGTTAAACTTGTCAGTTAATTTTGTTAATCTTACATCGTTTTCTCTCAGGCCACTCAGATACTGGAATCTAGGATCTGTGAGCCCGAGATTGTTGTAAGCTCAGTCAAGAGCGCAGGATCTGTGAACCCGAGATTGCAACAGAAAAAGCTTGAGTTGGAGAAGTGATCTCGCCCGCCCACCTCTCCTGATTCCAGCAAGTCAAGAAGGCAACCCAACAAGCAATAACCAGAGTCGAGTTCCCCAGGTGGGAAATGTAGACCAAAATCTACAAACTTACAGCAAATTGATGACCAATCCAGTGAGATCAGCTGTGAAACAAGGAATTCAAGTTACCTGGAAGACGATATTTCTATGCGATCAAATGGAAACATTGTCTCAGACTCAGGGATAGACACCGAAGTCACTAGTTTGGAACGCTGTGCTGAGACCAATGGCAGCCAGAGTCCATCCATGAAGGCTGCCAAGTACTCAGTTTCTGGCGTAGACTGCAAATCTAAAGGACAAAATAAAACAACTCAAGGTAAAATTGCAACTTAATGTAGTATATTAACAAAGGTGGACAATCGTTTTGTCACTAGCTCCATCATTTTTAAATTCATTCAAAATATGATTGTATATGTTTAGCCCTCGTGAAATTATTTGCTTGATATATTAATCACGACAACATCTGCAGAAATGTAATGCTATGTAATGCACTGTAATGACAATGAGAGATTTTTTTTCATAACCAGGGTCAGATAAAGCTGAAGGAAGCTGCACTTGAATCCTTGGCAAATTCATTTTTAGAGAAGGAGAAAGATCTTGAGGATAAAATTGAAGAGTTAGAAAGAAGATTGGAAGAACTCAGTCAAAATAGTGCTAGTTTTTATGAATATCAATTCCAAAAGGTTAGTATCTTCGCAGTTCATATGATGAAATCATGCATATGTTTCTGCAATGCCTTTCATTAACTGTTATATGCAAATCATTTGTGGCATTAGTTAAAAACTCTTAATCTCATTATTAGCATAAAGATAACATTTTACTTTTCTATGTTAATTTCCTCTTGATTTTGTTGTTTGGTGAAGCACCTTTGGGATATGCCCAGTAGAGTTCAACAAGATAGAGAGCTCTTTCAAGTTGTGATTTAAATGTCATTCTCATCTAATCATAAAGTTGGAATATATGGTAGTTCATGGTATTATTATATAGGAAATGCTGTTATAAAACTGGTCATATATGACCAACCAAATTTAAGTTGTGTGTTTGGGTGTGAACATAATTTATTTGGATCTGAGCACATTCAAAGTATCCTATCTAAGTACCTATTTAATATTTGGATCTAGAAAAAATAAGAGAAGATGAGGAAAGGATTTTGGGGCCTTTTTTTTTGGTGGTAAATAGGGTGCATGAAATTAAATATAGAAAAAAGGGTTTTGCATTATTATGAAGTATTATAATGTTTGAAACTTCTTACTCCAAGAAAAAGAAAGATTAAATCTCTATTGGTTCAACTATTTGATTTTCTTTGATTTGATTACTTAACTAGAGGATACCAAGGTAGCTAAATGGGGGATACCAAGGGGTTCTTGTTGCTAGGTCTTGAACTGTGTTTGGTAACAGGTTACTGTGAAATCTAAATCTAGAGAAGAAATCAATTTCATTATTAATATATGGTAGTTCATGGTATTATTATATAGGAAATGCTGTTATAAAACTGGTCATATATGACCAACCAAATTTAAGTTGTGTGTTTGGGTGTGAACATAATTTATTTGGATCTGAGCACATTCAAAGTATCCTATCTAAGTACCTATTTAATATTTGGATCTCGAAAAAATAAGAGAAGATGAGGAAAGGATTTTGGGGCCTTTTTTTTTGGTGGTAAATAGGGTGCATGAAATTAAATATAGAAAAAAGGGTTTTGCATTATTATGAAGTATTATAATGTTTGAAACTTCTTACTCCAAGAAAAAGAAGGATTAAATCTCTATTGGTTCAACTATTTGATTTTCTTTGATTTGATTACTTAACTAGAGGATACCAAGGTAGCTAAATGGGGGATACCAAGGGGTTCTTGTTGCTAGGGCTTGAACTGTGTTTGGTAACAGGTTACTGTGAAATCTAAATCTAGAGAAGAAATCAATTTCATTATTGCTCTGTTTGGTTGCTGAGAATAGGTGGGAAAAGAACCTATTTAAGTTTGGAGTGCATTAATAGAATGCCTATCAGGTATTTTTTTATTTTTTGGGAAATACTTTTTATTTCAGGTAAAAAGCAATGCTAAAAACAATCAAAGCCCTTCAAAAATTAAAAAGATATTAAAGCATTTATGGTAGTAAAAAAAAATGATACTTTGACAATAACAATCATATAATTGAAAATCTTTCATGATGTTTGGCATTGTTGTGAGGTGTTTCATATTTTTAGCGTACACTCAAATATACTGTAATTGCAAGCACTCAGCTTCTCACCCATGCTGTGACTATAGTCTAAGTTAGAGAGGAGGCAGACCCTTTTGCCAAACACTCGACTTCTCTCTAGTTGACTGGAGTCCAATCGTGAGAGGAGTAGGACCATTTGCCAAAACCCAAAAGCACGTAACATCAAAGCTGTTAGACGTGCACCCATGTCTTTTTTTATTATGCAATCTAATTGTTAGCATCTATCAGAACATCATTTTTTTTTGGTTTGGGAAGTGCCTTTTATTTTTGTTCTGTTTCTATTCCAACTCAGCATGATAGCTAATAAATTCATTGAATAGTTCTTTTGAACTTAATTTTATAGATGTTATAAATTAAAAATACGTTAGTTTTTATTTCAAAAATTGGTTTACTGCACAAGTTAATTTAAATATGCTAGGATATAGTGACTATTATTATATAAACTTGACATGATCAAAGGAACTGAAGCTCTATCACTTTAATCTGGGTATTGAAAACAAAGCACAAGTGTATAGTCATCTGACTGTCCAAGGAAACTAATTAAGGATGTGAACAAATCTTGTGTGTTTTTTCTGTAATTTTGTAGAGAGAAGCAAACTTCGCTAAATTACGTAAGGTTGTGTTTGGATCAAGGCTTTGAAGAGGGATTTGCAGAGAGTGAGAGAGATTAAAAAAAAAGTATGGGAAGAATGAATGAAATAGAAGCTACATTTTTATCACATTTTCCTTTCCTTTTCCCTCCACAAATCCCACCCAAAATCCTAGATCCAGACCTTGTCCCATAAAGTTTGCCTCATAGGAAAAATCAAACCATGTCTATTGTAATTTGAATATCTGTTTTATTTTCGTTACACTTGAATATCTTCATACGTGGCTCTATACAAGATTTAAAATTCTGATAGAATGCACAACTAATTAAAGCATTTGAAAACAAGTCAAATTACATTACAGATGGAAAGATAATTTTTTTTTTTAAAAAAAAAAAAAATAGAAGAAAAGTAGTTCTAGCACCCTGAGTATTGCATAGCTTTGGACTAAAGTTGCAAGTTATTCATTACATTTGAGTGCATTTAGTAGTTCTGCCAAGTAATTTTGTCTTCGTTTGAATTTGCAGTACAAATATGGTCAGCTACTCTAGGTAGCAGTGGGAAAAGGCAGAGTTATCTGTCAACCATCTCAACAAGACTAGTATTGCAGAGATTGAATCTACTGTAACGTAAGTCTTCCGTTCCCTCGTTTTTCAGATTTTCTAGTAACCTTTTATTTATTTTATTTTTTAAAATGTTTTTGGTTTTCTTATCATGTTCTTTCTCTCCTTGAACAGGGCAAAAATTTGTGCGAGCCATGGTGTATATGAAGAATTTGTCTCTAGATCCTCATCCATTAATGCAGAATATGAAGCTAAAGCCTGTGACACACAGGCAGCTGTTAAGGTTAATTAAATCCCTATATAGGAAATTTTAATTTTTTTTCCCTCTATTTATCAAACAATGAACTCAAGTGGGAAATATTATGAACTTGCAAATTCATTGATGCTGGACCAGGAAACCAAGGAAGAGATAGACTCCATGTCTATCTTGTGCTTGAATCAGCTTAAGTGTGTCAGTTAGAATCATACTGAAAGCATAACAAATATCAGAAACCGAGCGGAGCAGTGTCTGAGGAAAGATTATTTGGTAGGCTTGCTTGCTTGCTTGATATATCTTTCTTAATGTTAGAATAAGATTATCAGGAAAATATTCTTATGTCTCAGGGTGTTAAAAAGTAGCTAGACATTACTTAATTTTATTCTAGGATTTTTGAGAAAATGGTTTTTAGGCTAAGAAACACGAACATGCAATTTTCAAAAAATGCATGCATAATTTTATATTTTTATTATATGTCGTATATTTGAATATTATACATCAATTAGGCACATCAATTTGGACTGTATATACTGGATTGATGAGACCTAAAAAAGTTTCATGTTTTGACAAATCATGAACTTGCCTTGCTCCTTTTAAAACCTTGAGCTACATTACATTACACTCTTGAAATCACTGGACTGATGAAAGCACACAAAGACCAAAATTGGTAGTTAGATTGTTCCAACTGAGTTTATTTATTTATTTATTTTTCTTGGGAACAGAGAGTTTATTAAATAGTGTAATTTTGCACAGGTTGATCAGCATACTAGTACAACTCCGAAGTTGAAGATAATAGGAGTGCTTAGCTTGGCATCCATCGAGGAGATGAGAACGCCTGCAGTTGGAGATCTTATGGCGAATTTTACCGGACCAAATTTGGGCTGTACTAAAAGCAAGATTCAACAACATCAACAAGGGCTGTGTCTCGGAGCATCACCTAATAATAGAACTCTGTTTGCATATGTTATTCTCTTAATGAGCTCCTTTATAAGAATATTTAGACAAATGGAAAACTTGAGTAGCTTCATCTATTGTTTATTGTTGGATGAGTCTTAAAGTCAACTGGTGCAAACACACACATATTCATCAACTGATGAGTTATAAAGTTTGCCAATTCTGAAAGCTGTGGTTGGCTTTATGTTATTTCAAAATGTATCTAATAAACTATTGTGTTTGAGAGATGCCTTTTGTAAATTTGTAAATCTTATAAAAAAATATAAATGATTTTTAATTATTTTTATCAATGCAAATTTATTGTTGTCAAAAAGTAAATCTTTCTCGACAAACAATTTTTCGGTAAATGTGTCGCTAAAGGTTACTTTTGCCCACTCATATTGTGTTGGTAGAAGTGTATTTTTTGCCAATAACAATTTGTCGTTGCCAAAAGTAAAGCTTTAGCGATAAACAAATCGTCGGCAAATGGCAACATTTACCGACGTATATGTGTCGCCAAAAGTTTAATTTTGCCGACGCATATGTTGTTGATAAAAGTATATTTTTTGCCCATGCAAATTTGTGTCGCGAAAAGTGTCACACAATCATCATATTGGAATGACTTTTACCAACGCAAGGTAAATTGCCGACGATGGATGAAGGCTTTTATCGACGACTATGTTCGCCGCTAAATGCATTACTTTTACCAACGCAATGATAATTTCGTAGACAAAAACTTTTGCCAACTCACTTTTGCCTACGGGTTGCCAACGTAGCTTTGTGTGTCGGCAAAACTCTTCACCAAATGTTATTTCAAATTGTATCTTATAAACTATTGTGTCTGAGAGATTCCTTTTGTAAATCTGTAAATCTGTAAATCTTATAAAAAATATAAATGATTTTAATTATTTTTATCGATGCAAATTTATCGTTGTCAAAAAGTAAAGCTTTCTCGACAAACAATTTTTCGGTAAATGTGTCGCTAAAAGTTACTTTTGCCCACTCATATTGTGTTGGTAGAAGTGTATTTTTTGCCAATACCAATTTGTCGTTGCCAAAAGTAAAGCTTTAGCGATAAACAAATCGTCGGCAAATGGCAACATTTACCGACGTATATGTGTCGCCAAAAGTTTAATTTTGCCGACGCATATGTTGTTGGTAAAAGTATATTTTTTGCCCATGCAAATTTGTGTCGCGAAAAGTGTCACACAATCATCATATTGGAATGACTTTTACCAACGCAAGGTAAATTGCCGACGATGGATGAAGGCATTTATCGACGACTATGTTCGCCGCTAAATGCATTACTTTTACCAACGCAATGATAATTTCGTCGGCAAAAACTTTTGCCAACTCACTTTTGCCTACGGGTTGCCAACGTAGCTTTGTGTGTCGGCAAAACTCTTTGCTAACGAATTTGGTAATAGGCGTATATTTGGTTGACATATTTCCACAAGAATGCTTACTTTATCATCATATAATAAAATACTAATGTATGGTCTTGCTTCTGTAGACTAACACCTTGTTTTCAAATAAAATTTGCTTATTGATGGTTAGGGACGGCTTAAAAATGGGAATATTGCTGCTATGAAGGTTCTTTCACCTGAATCAAGACAATGAGTAAAGGAGTTCTTGATAGAGACTAGAGTGATTTCAAATATAGAGCACCAAAATTTAGTCAAGCTCTATGGTTGTTGCGTGGATGAAGATCATAGAATTCTGGTCTACAACTACCTTGAGAATAACAGCCTTGCGTTTGCCATTTCCCATGCAATACGGTTTAAAGACTCGGACACTTATTCGGACCCTCTTGCATGATGGCAGATATGTAATTATGGTGTTTATTTGCCATTTCACATACATTAGGGTTTAAACAGTCGGACATTTATTCGGACCCTCTTGCATGATGGCAGATACCTAATTATCGTGTTTATTTGCCATTTGACATGCAATACGGTTTAAAGACTCGGACACTTATTCGGACCCTCTTGCATGATGGCAGATATGTAATTATGGTGTTTATCCACCATTTCTCATGCGTTAGGGTATAAACGCCCAGACACTTATTCGGACCCTCCTGCAAGATGGCAGATATTTAATTATGGTGTTTACTTGCCATTTCCCATGCATTAGGGTTTAACCACTAGGACACTTATTCGGACCCTCTAGCGTGATGGTAGATATGTAATTATGGTGTTTACTTGCCATTTCCGATGCATTAGGGCTTAAACACTCGGACACTTATTCGGACCCTCTTGCATGATGGCAGATATGTAATTATGGTGTTTACTTGTCATTTCTCATGCATTAAGGCTTAAACACTCGGACACTTATTCGGAACCTCTAGCGGACACTTATTCGGACCCTCTTGCATGATGGCAGATACCTAATTATGGTGTTTATTTGCCATTTCCCATGCAATACGGTTTAAAGACTCGGACACTTATTCGGACCCTTTATGTTGTTAACTTGCCATTTCTCATGCATTAGGGCTTAAACACTCGCACACTTATTCGGACCCTCTTGCATGATGGCAAATATGTTATTATGGTGTTTATTTACCATTTCTCATGCATTAGGGTTTAAACAGTCCGACATTTATTCGGACCCCCTTGCATGATGGGAGATATGTAATTATGTTGTTTATTTTCCATTTCCCATGCACTACGGTTTAAAGACTAGGACACTTATTCGGACCCTCATGCATGATGGAAGATATGTAATTATGGTGTTCAATCACCATTTCTCATGCGTTAGGGTTTAAACACTCGGAGACTTATTCCGACCCTCTTGCGTGATGGTAGATACGTAATTATGGGGTTTATTTTCCATTTCTCATGCATTAGGGATTAAACACTCGGACACTTATTCGGACTCTCTAGCATGATGGTAGATATGTAATTATGGTGTTTATTTGCCATTTCCCATGCAATACGGTTTAAAGACTCGGACACTTATTCGGACCCTCTTGCAATGGCAGATATGTAATTATGGTGTTTATTTGCCATTTCCCATGCAATACGGTTTAAAGACTCGGACACTTATTCGGACCCTCTTGCAATGGCAGATATGTAATTATGGTGTTTATTTGCCATTTCCCATGCAATACGGTTTAAAGACTCGGACACTTATTCGGACCCTCTTGCAATGGCAGATATGTAATTATGGTGTTTATTTGCCATTTCCCATGCAATACGGTTTAAAGACTCAGACACTTATTCGGACCCTCTTGCACGATGGCAGATATGTAATTATGGTGTTTACTTGCCATTTCCGATGCATTAGGGTTTAAACACTCGGACACTTATTCAGAC
>NW_021025386.1:4195399-4206780 GCF_004153795.1 Camellia sinensis
GATGATGTCTCTGGTATATCCCATTCTGATTTTATTTTTCTGGATTGTTTTTTTCCTATCCTTCTCATATTTCGTCATCTTCTGGACTAAGCCGCCGGGCTTAAGAAATGATTTACCGTTTCTGGACATCTTTGTAACTGTAGATATGGCATATAATTAAATGAAATGAAATAGAGAAACAATGCTATGAAATTTGAAAAACAATGCCATGCAATGTAAACCAAGCAATTTATTATTAAATTATAACACTTGTCCATATAATTAAAAATTAAACACTACATATCATAATCTATATCAAGATCTATATCAGGATCTACATCAACATCAGGTTGTCTATGCAGTTCATCATCTTCATCATCATTATACTCTATGATTGTGTTGTCCTCGTCATCATTGTGAACTAAATTCTCTGCCATTAGTTGATCATTGAAAATGATCTCAGGATCCATATCACCCCTGCTGTATTGAACATCATTATCTTGGATCACTACCCCAACACCATCAGTGGTTTCATCCTGTTGAAAAGCATCATTAGAGACATCATCCCGCTCTGGTATATCCTATACTCCCCGATGCTTAACACGTTCAAGAACTCTCCAATTTTTGCCTTTGCTGGTATCATTGACATAGAATACTTGTCTTACTTGACTAGCGTTCAACGACTCTCCAATTTTTGCCTTTGCTAGTATCATTGACATAGAATACTTGTCTTACTTGACTAGGTAGAATAAATTGGTCATCTTTATACCAAAGTCTTGTAACATCAATACTTGTGACATGTTCATCGGAGTATATTCTATTCTTGTGACCGGTGTCATACCATTCACATTGGAACAAAACCACTGTACCCCCATGCAAGTATTTCAATTCCCATATTTTGCACAAGTAGCCGTAAAAATTAATTTGGTTCCCATTATGGTCCCCTTCTATGACCAACCCACTATTTTGGCAGGTACGACGATTTTCACAGTTTCTAGTATGGAATCGAATTCCATTGTAGATGCACCCAGAATAAAAGTCTATTACTGATCCAGGACCATTTGCTAATGACCACAATTCGTCAGTTGCTTTAGGTGACCCTTTCGTTCGCAAATCATTCATCTACATAAAACACCATATAACAAGTGTACTAAGTTAATGTGAATTGAAAGTTACAACAATTGTATTCATTTATTTTCTTTAGTATATCTTACACGATTTTCGAACCATTTTAGAAATTCTTCTCGTTGTACCCAAGTTATGTCACGTCCTTGTAGATTATGTAAAATATTCTTCTGCACCCTACCGAAGGACGTGTGATACACGTAATTAACTTAGAGAGTTCGAAACAAAATGGAACGATTATGCATAAATGTAATTAAATTTAAATACATACTCAATATATGGCTCCACCTCAGAGTTATTGTACAACACAAACCAGTGAGCCATTTCTCGTTCATTTTACGAAGGGTCAAGAGTCCTTGTGATAGGTGAGAATAGACGAGCATTTTGGGTAAAGACCTCCATCGCGGGACCACGTTCACCACCATCATCATTTTGTTCAGGTTTATCAATCCCTTTTAACTACATTGAACAAAAAGTAAGACACTCTTAGACAATGTAAGCCTCAGCGATAGAACCTTCTGGACGTGCTCTATTACTGATATACCCTTTCAAAGTCCCGAGAAACCTTCAACAAAAATTGACAATGAAAATTATGCTTCTTGATGCAAGAAAATTACTTCTTAAACATTAGTCTTTTATGGGTGGATTTTTGTACAATAGTTTAGTTATAACAAATTAATAAATAGCCATATGTTCATAATGATTACCTTTCAATCGGGTACATCCATCGATATTGCACCGGTCCAGCAAACATGGCCTCACGGGGCAAGTGAACAGCCAAATGGACCATCACATCAAAGAAAGCTGGAGGAAAATTTTTCTCCAACTTGCAAAGTATGAGCACAATTCGTTCTTCCATTTTTTCCAAATCAGTTTGCCTTAATGTTTTTGAGCACAGTTCTTGGAAGAAGTTGCCCAACTCAAATAGTGTTGTACAGATCTCCTTGTTCACAAAACCACGCATGCCAATTGGTAGAAGTCGCTGAAGCAGGACATGACAATCATGGCTTTTCATGCCTGATAATCTTCCATTTTTAGAAGTCACACATCTTGAGATGTTTGCTGCATAGCCATCTGGATAACTAATCGACTTCAAGAATTCACAAAAACCATCTATTTGTCGAGAATCCAATGTGTAGGCTGCCCGAGGCTTTACAACGGATCCGTTATCTTTCCTCTGTAGATGCAATTCTTGCCTTATGCCCATTTCTTGCAAATCATCACGTGCTTTGTACGTGTCCTTGTTTTTCCCATCTATGGCCAACATCGTCCCGTAAAAGTTTTCACAAATATTCTTCTCAATGTGCATGACATCAAGATTGTGTCGGAGGTTTAATTTCTTCCAATACGGTAGCTCCCACATTATGCTTTTCTTTGTCCAATTCAATTCTTCAGACTCTCGTGGTCTTTTCTTGTTGGTAGGATCCTTTCCAAACTTGACTTCCCGCAATTGATCCAATTGAGCCATTACTTTTTCCACCGGTAAATCCAAGGATTTCTTTCTAAGCTCAGTTAAACCATCAAACTTCTTGTCTTTCCTCCAAAGGTGGTTATCAGGCAAGTAAGCTCGATGACCCACCCACCCAATCTTACTGATCAACCCGCGTGACAATGGATTATCATTACAAGGAGGGCAAGACAAATAACGTTTAGTTCTCCATCCGGATAAGTCACCATATGCAGGGAAGTCATTTATGGTCCACATTACAGCTGCATGCATCCGGAAGGTCTGTTCAGTGGAGGCATCGTAAGTCATCACGCCATTCTCCCATAACTCCTTCAACTCATCAATCAATGGCCTTAGGTAGACATCAATATCAGTCCCTGGTTGATTAGGTCCAGGAATAAGTAAGGACATCATGAAAAATGGGGCCTTCATACATCTCCAAGGTGGGAGGTTATAGGGCATGAGTATGGCAGGCCACATGCTATAGGAAGTGCTCATGTTCCCAAAAGGGTTGAACCCATCGGTGGCTAGGCCCAACCTAACATTGCAAGTCTCCTGGGCAAACTCTGGATAATGCAAATCAAATTCCTTCCACTCTTTACAATCAGCCGGATGCCTCCCTACACCATCATCCACACGCTTATCACTATGCCATCTCATGTCTTTTGCCGTCTTCCTAGACATGTACAATCTTCTCAACCTAGGTGTCAATGGGAACTAACGCAATATCTTGTGAGGGATCTTCTTACCCTTGCTATCATTTACTCTGTACCTAGATGCTTGACATGTGGGACATTTTTCCAAGTGAGCATTCTCCTTCCAGAATAGTATACAATCATGTTTACATGCATCGATGAGCTCGTACCCCAAGCCCAAGTCACGTAGCAACTTCTTGCACTCGTAAATTGACCCTGGCACCACGTGGCCTTCTGGTAAGAATCGCCTTTGTATCTCCAAAACCTTATCAAAAGACTTATTACTCCACCTATTTTCTACCTTCACATGTAGCATCTGAATAACGAATGATAACAAAGTATCTGAGTTTTTGCAACCTGGGTACAAGCAACATTGGGAAGCATCTAGCAATTTATCAAAATGTCGTACATCCTCTCTTTCTAGAGTATCACCCTCCATAAAATTCCCCCTCTGATAGTCCTCTATCAGTTCATCATATTCATCTTCATCCTCATCATTCTCACCATTGCTTTCATCAAGGTTATTGTGTTCTGGAAGTTCACCGTGTTCTAACCAAGTGGTGTATGATAGAATCGCCTTTGTATCTCCAAAACCTTGTCAAAAGACTTATTACTCCACCTATTTTCTACTTTCACATGTAGCATCTGAATAACGAATGATAACAAAGTATCCGAGTTTTTGCAACCTGGGTACAAGCAACATTGGGAAGCATCTAACAATTTGTCAAAATGTCGTACATCCTCTCTTTCTAGAGTATCACCCTCCATAAAATTCCCCCTCTGATAGTCCTCTATCAGTTCATCATATTCATTTTCATCCTCGTCATTCTCACCATTTCTTTCATCAAGGTTATTGTGTTCTGGAAGTTCACCGTGTTCTAACCAAGTGGTGTATGATACTATCATCCCACTTATGAGCAAATGAGCCTTCACACTATCATACTCCTGCTTATAAAAGTTACAACAATTGATGCATGGGCACTTAATCTCTCTAGCCTCACCCAAATGAACCTTTGCAAATTCAATAAATGAGTTCACCCCATCTACATATGGCTGACTGAATCTATCAGAAATTAACATCCAACTCTTGTCCATATCTAATCATAAAATAGTAGTTAATACTAATAGGACACAACCTTTAATTTATTATTATTATTATTTATTTATTTATTCTTTAAACATGAAGACAAAGTAGTTAATATAAGTGTAGAGTGACACATCATCGTCAATAAAGGTGCATCTACCTATAGGCTTTTTTAATTTTGTATCAAGGTTTCGACCAACAAATCCTTTAAAATTCTATTATATCTGCATATATTATGTATTAAGTTAAGTGCTTTTTACATTTATCAACAAGAAAACAAGAAAATATATATATTTTTAATGTCTGTTAAATGGTAAAAGGCAGTTGGCATGGCAATGTACCATTCCAATTCATTCCAATATCTTTCTTAAAGGACATTACCTAATGGGCTCCTACAAATTAAGGGCATAGGGAAGGACTAAGGTCAAACTTCTTGTCTTTCCTCCAAAGGTGGTTATCAGGCAAGTAAGGGCATAGGGAAGGACTAAGGGTGGCTACAGGCCTAACCTCTGTAATATTTGTGGGAAGGGACTACATTTATAATTCTAACCCATATTTTCATACACGGGAACTCAAGCATTTACCACTACACCAATCAATACCCCCTCTTTGATGAAACTTCTATGTTCATCTAAAAGGGATTTTCAGCTCTCCTAAAAAGCCCTACCACAAATTACATCCAGCCACTGCCTCTAAATTTTCTATTAATGAACCAATTTAAAAGTCGGGAACCAAAGTGACACAAACCTCAAACTATAGGGAGCGTTAGTATAATTCGGCCAAGATAAAAAGATCAAAAATAAAAAGTGCACTTTTGTAGTACACCCAAACACTCTCTTAGCTTAAAAAACCATCTAAAACCCAACTTAAAAAACTAAGCTATTTAAACTTTTTTTGAGTTGAAAAGGAAAATAAGCTGAAAACAAAATAAGTGGAACCAAACACCCTACAATTTTAGGTACAACTACTGACACATGTGTTTTCAAAATTTAAACAAAATAAGTTGCAAATAAGTGGAAACCAAACAGCCTTTTTATATACAACTACTAAAGCATGTGTTCTCAAATTTTAAATTAAGTTGGTTGCAAATTTTAACTACTAAAGCATGTGCTTTCAATTACTACAATGTATTTATGCTTTTATATTCACATTCAAACACGTAAAAAATCAGAAGTTGGCCCTTAAGCTTTATGGTATAATATCTTACTGCATCCTCTATTTCTAACATTACATTGTCTCCAGAGTGTTCTTATACTGGATGCAATAGACCATTTCCTTTGTGAGACAGAATTTCAACTCCTGAATAGGTGCTTTAGTGAGCAAGGCTACATGAAAGAGAATCCCAGTAAGCTTCAGCATGGAAGTGGGTTAGTTAAGGTATGACAAATAAGCCACCTCTATGCCCTGGGGGCAAGGATGAAATGTCAACACTCATAGTAGGGGCACTAACAGGCTCAGAATTGGTGACTTGTATTGGGTTTAAGATGGAACGGATTTTAAATCCTCTCTTATTCATATGCACCAGTAGAAGTGTTCTTATTTTATTACCTTACATAAATAGTCACTGTGGGTTCTTATTAATATTTGAAGTAAGAGGCCCACTGAGAAGATGAATAAATTCCTGGTGAATGGGCACAGGCATCCTCTCATACAGAGGCAAATCCATGTTCTAACCTAAACGTTTGATGTGGATTCAGGTTAGGTGTTCGTTAAAATTTCATATCCTTTTAGTTTTGCATTTCAAAATGATATTGTACTGGACAACCCGTAAAGGCCCCATCTTCCCCAACTCAAGCATGGAATTTGTTTAGAAAAAGCATCCTTCAGAGAACCCCAAAATCAAAATAATAGAAGAAGTGAAAATAGACAAACATAGATTCATTTAAGAAATTGAGAGAGAGAAGCAAGGGCATTGAGATACAAAGCAAAAGGGAACAAACCTGTAATGGGAGACTGAAGCACCGATCTCGCACGGCAGCAGCAAACGGCACAAACCCTACGATCAAGAATGAAATCGTGAGGGAGAGAACTACGAATTCTGAGATAAGGATGTGAACGAGTGAAATCGTGGTGATTGATTTGGGGAGATTTGATGAGGGGAAAAAAAGGAGGGAATTTTAAGAGGGAAATGTCACCGATCCCTTGATCTTTACCTGCTCTATCCCAAAAAAATAAATAAAATAAAATATTCAAAACAATTTTTAGATTTGTTTTTTTAAAAAAAAATTAAAAATAATTTCAGAGCAATAAAAATCAAAATTATATTTTTAAATTTTAAAAAGTATTTATGACCTAAAAAATTAAAAAAAAACAAAAAAAAATTAGATTTGTTTTTTTTGAAAAAATTAAAAATAATTTGAAAGCAATAAAAATCAAAATTATATTTTAAAATTTTAAAAAGTATTTATGACCTAAAAGGGGATAAAAATATTACCAAAAATAATAAGTTATTTTTTTTTCACCAAATTTTTTTTTAGGTTTGTTTGGCGAAAAAAAAATTTGAAAAGACTAGTTGTGAAAAATAAAAACAACATACTATAGAAATTGAGTTATCTACTATTCTTTTGAAAAAGTCTAATTATCTCAAAGTAGTCATATCAACTTAAGAGTGTGTTTGGGCTCAATGGGTTCATTTTGTGATCTAATTTAATGATTATTTTAATTTTACAATTCAGTAACTAAAATATTTAAAACTCTTTCAAAAGTTATAATAAAAAACACAAATCACTAAATCACATCATTCCACTGGCAAAACTTTTACCAACGAATAGTGTCATCGTTGCTAAATGGTTAACTCTTTGCCCACACCAACTTGTCGTCGCCAAAAGTAAGCACACTAATAGCAACGCTCATTGTGTTGCTAAAACATAAGCCTCGTAGGTAAAAGTTTTGAAATTTTGGCGCCAACCAAAAAATTTGGCGCTAAAATAATGTTATGCCTTTTTAGCGACGACAACAAATTGCGTCGGTAAAGGTATACTTTTACCAACGAAATTGATCACTGTGTCGCCAAAAATATACTTTTAGCGATGAAAAATTGACGTCGTCGCCAAAAGTAGTCGCCAAAAGTGCAATTTCTTGTAGTGGTGATCCAATTTCCAACGGGTAGGATTAAAATGGCTGCATATTTGCAAAGAATTGGTATTTTGAGTGTGAATGTTAGTGTTTCCTGCATTTTTCATAACTCTTAGGATGAAACAACTGATCATGTGCTATTATTCTACCCTATGATTTGGAAAGTTTTGTCTATTTTGGTGGATTGGTAGGGTTTGCAATGGGTGATACTTAGGTCAATCAAGGATCATTTCAGTTGGTGGTTTGGATTTCGATTCATGAAGTTTGTAAGTTTGATATGGAAATCATTACCTTTGGTTATCTTTTGGGCCATTTGGAGGTGTAGAAACGAATGTAAATTTCATGGGGCTCAACCTTAGTTTGATTCCTTACTGGAGGTGATTAAGATTAAGACTGTTCTATGGGCCAAGTATCACCATCCTAGGTGTGCATATTTGGTTCATGACTTGATCCATAATCTTCATCTTATTAGTAATCCTTCATCTAGGGTTTAGGTTGTGTAGACACCCCATTTTTGACTACCCTTACGACTTGGGCACCATCACTTGCACACCCAATGATGAATGTATATGCTTGTCAAGTGCTCAAAAGTGCTCAGCAGAATACCACAGGTTTGAGCCTTCAAACCCTACACACTTGTTGCCTTGTTTTTTGGACCAAAACTAGATTTTTTTCAAGCCTGCGACCTCTTGTGGCCTACCGGCCACAGGTGTGTTTTACAGATATTTTATGACAACTGTTCTTTGCATTGCATTTGCATTGGTGCACTTAAGTCAATATGTTTGCCATCTGCTATTCCTGGATAGTTTGCTTGAGGCTTGCCCAAAACCTTGCCTAAAGGATAACCGGTCGTGGGCTCTGTTATGATGGGAATACAACCCTTGGATCTGGACTACTGTTGTACCGTTTGATCCTCCTTTCACTTCTTGGTGTTAGGTGTGAGAGGTATATTAGATAGTCTTGCTGAGGTATCCCCTTTTTGACCATTTGGCCTAGTTGCATATAAAAAGCCATAGTAATTGTTCCAAACTTAGGACAGGATGCTCGCTCGAATGCATGGATTGCGTAAAACCGCTTGATTGAAGTAGTGAAACCTTAGTTCATGACAAAACTAGGATAGTGTAACCCTACCCCCTCATAGGGGTGTTTTGGCTCTCTTTTACCTAGTATGTGCTTTGTAGTGAAGTTGTATAGGGGTGCTTCATATCAGTGGTATAGTTCATATCAGTTTGTGGGGTAAAATTTAGTAGAGAGTACAGTCATTCAGCTGTGATCATATCCGTTCTAGTGAAATCGGGCTGAGGTGCTGTTTGTTTTCTCTTTTACAAGGTATTCCCGGAACCATAGCTTCAGAAGGCTCTGATATTCCCGCGTACTCTGAACTTGTGTTGATAGACTTTGTCAGGTTAGAGATTTAGTTCAAGGGCAACCAATGTTTCCTTCACCGATGGTGTAGACACCTCATTTTTGACCGACCTTGAGACTCAGACGTCACCAGTTGAGTGCTTGGTGATATTGCATAATGTGCTCGTTCAGAAGTTTCAGAGTCTTGGCCGTGAGCCCTGCCTCCGGATTTCCGAACCCTCTTCTGTGCCTTGCCTCGGTTTGCGAACCAGGCTCAGTTTTCTCTGTTTCTTTTCCTGAGGGGAGGGAGAGGTCCCACAGACCATCTCTCAGTGGCCGTGGGCTACATTTTGTGCCTGTAGGCCACTTTTCCCATTTCGGAGCCGGTTCCCGATTTTCGGAGCTGTTAGGCCGTGTGCCTCGGTTCGGGACCGCTTAACCATCTCCTATTGCTCCGGTTTTTGGCGTACTTCTTATTTGCTCCCTTTTGAGGGACATTGAGGTCTAAGAGACCCACTTCGTGGCCGAATGTCACTTTCGGTGCTTAACAGGCAGTTTTCGGGGCCCCGAACTGCGCGTTTTGGCCCCCGAACATTCGTTTTGCATCGGTTTTCGTTCATTTTTAGCAGGTACCTCTGTTTCACCACCAGGAAGGCCGTAGAAGGGTGGGAGGCCAGCAATTGTTTCAGCAACCAGTTATATATCCTCCGGCGCCCTCAAACACCCGTTTTTCTCACTTCCGAGCCAATGTTGAACACCCTTGGGCCATTTTCTTGAACTTTTAACCACATATTTGTGTTGTACACACGTGGGAGGACCCTAAAAGTTAGTGGCCGGCCAGTAATTCCACCTGACCCTTTTGAACCCTTCCTAAAAATGGCCTATTCTCTCTCCTGTTTTACAGTTGACAATTTTGAACCACAGGGTTGTGTTGAGGGCACCTGGGAGGACACCAATCTGTGGTGGCCGGCCATTAATCTCACCTGATCTTTTTGACCCTTGGTCGGCCGGCCATGGGAGGTAGCCGGCCGGCCACCTGAAGCTCCAAAAAGTGGCCGGCCATGATCCTTGCAAGGTGTACTTTACAACTATACACTTTTTCCCCCCAAAAACCTGTATCCGGGGGGACAACTTTTGGGGGGAAACTTGGCTTGTTTTCCCCCCATTTCTTTCCCTCCTTTTCCCCCCTCTTTGGTCCATATACTTGGCTGGCCAGGTCTGTCATAAGGGTTACAAAAAATTCCCCTAAGAGCTCTTGCATCATAGCTGCCTCTATGTCTCTCATTTCCTCAAAAATTCCTAAGTCCTACACCTCATTTCTTCATCACCACCAAGCACCACCACCACTACTCCATTTATAGCAGCTTGGAGAGCTTTCTAGCAGCTAGGAGACATCACTTCTCAAGCCAAGAAGCATCCAAAGACTTGTCTTCAAGGGTAAGCATCATTTCCACTCTTTTGAGCTCAATTTTGCAACATTTTTCTAGCCTCTTTTCTTACTGTTTTGAGCTCCGACCAAAACTGAAAAAGTCATTTTTTTGAGCTCATTTTCTTATTTCATTAAGGGCTCAACACTGTTTGAGCCCCCCATATTGCACTTGCTTCAATACCCTCTTGAATGCCATTATCTTGCATAATATTTTTGGCCTATGTGTGATCTGTTTTGGAGCATGATGTAAACTGTAAGTGAGCTTATTTTGAGCCCCTATTCAACATTGAAGAAGGTCTCATCACTGTTTGGGACCTCCATGTGCCACTTGTCATTATACCCCTCTTTGGTCCCCATTTTTGCATGCTTTGGCAGCCCATTGTTCTTCTGTTTTTAAGTTCTTTTCAGAACTGAAAATAGTCTTATTTTGGCCCATTATTCATGTTTCATTAAGGGCCTTTCATGGTTTGAGGCATCTTTTATACACTTCATGTTATATCTCTCTTTTGGGCCTCATTTTTGCATAGCATTTTGGACATATTTGCATACTGTTTTGGGTCCGGCCATCAACTGTAAAATGCATTATTTTTGGCCCCTCTTAAACATTGTTGAAGGGCACCTTTGTGTTTAAGGCCAGCAATCACTACTTGCTTCTTTGGCCATCTTTTGGCCCATTTCTTGCATGAGAGTTTAGTCATACCTGTGCTGGTTTTTGTGGTTTACCATAAACTGTAAAAGATCATATTTTTCGCCCCTCTTCAAATTTGTTGAAGGGCCTTAATCTGTTTGAGGTCAGAAGCTGTGAGTTGTTTCATTATCTCACATTTAGGGCCATTTTTGCATGCTATTTTTGCCCTATTTGTGTTTGCTGTTTGGCCATGCTTTGAACTGTAAAAATTCTTATCTAGGAGCTGCCTTGCTTCTGTATTTTCATCTCATGTTCAAATTATGCATGCATTGCATAGCTATAGGCCATTTCATGCGCCAAAATCCATGTTTCGGGGCTCGTTCCATGCATCGGGTTTCATTTTACCAAGTTTCGGGGCTGTTTTGCATCTCATTTTACATCTGGTTTTTGCATTATCATATGCCATATTCCATGTCTTTGCCATGTCTCATTAGAGTGGCATTTCGGTGCCTGAGGGTCGGTCCTCGGTCGGTTTGCGTGCACGCACACATTTCGAGTTGTCTTGTTTTCATCAG
>NW_021025386.1:4207686-4259731 GCF_004153795.1 Camellia sinensis
CTTAAGTCATTCCATGCTTGGTCTTAATAGGTGTAGTGTAATCCACCTTATTTGCCTTGTATGCATCATGCCTTATGTCCTCCATGCTAGCTTATTTTTGCTTCCTTCCATGCATGTTTTAGACTTATTTTAACATGTTCTAGGACTTTTTTGGGTTGCCTTGAGCACATGCTTCATGTTTTGTATACTTGTAGTACAAGTGCTCTTGCTTGCTTCAAGCTTTGAGCATCATTGCATGCTTCATTTGTGTTGTTTTTGTTCCAATTCGGGCGATCCAGTCTATACTTATATGCTGTGTGCATCCGTAGTAAATCTAGGCTAATAACCGGAATAAGAACACACAATGTTTTCAAAATTTGATATCATGGCAATCGAAGCACGATCTTTGATCGGGCGAGCAGGGGTGCTCACGAAGTGACCTTCCCCAATCGTACCCAAGTTCCCGAGCCGAGGCAACTTTGGTGATGACGGACACGTGGCCTTTGGCACCGAGTCAGGGTTTCCTAAATTTCCCATTTTAAAAAACATTTAGGTGGCGACTCTGTATCTAGCAAAGCAGTTCATGTTTGGCACTTCTTTTCAAAAATCTGTTTCTCAAAACGATTTGCCAGGTTTGGACTCTTTGGTTCAGATTTAGAACCGTGACAAATTTGAGAGTCCTGAGCTGTAGTAACCCCAAATGAACAGAACGGGAGTTCGTTCCTCCCGGGGCGTTCGGGGACGCCTACAGATGGCAAGCCAAATAAGGGCCAGACAGGGCTCACTGGTTCCACTATTTCGGCATTTACCAGCTAGATCACCTCCGTTCAGAGCACAACCATCTACCCCTATCATGGCTCAGCCTCTAACAAATCTAGAGGATTTGCTTATTCGTCTTGAACAATCAGTAGGTTTGCTGTAGCAAGATATGGCTAGGCAAGTTGAGATATTGCAGAAAATGATATTCAACTTTACGTGCCTCTATGAAATTAGGGTTCAAATCAAGGATGCTATTAGACAATGGCTCATTATGGAAGGTAACAAGCTTATGAGGAAGAATGTTGTTTGCAATTCCAATGCTACTACCAGTGATAGCATAGCTACGAAACACTCAGAAGTAAACACTGCCACCATGCCTATCAAAAACCCTTTTCTTCATAATAGCTAAAGACCAACCACGTCAACTTGGCCCTATGCCCAAACTTTCTGCCCTCTTTTCATGAATCTCTTTCAAGCTTTGAAAATGCTGTGAGAAAAAGAGTACCTAGAGTTCTAGAACCTTGAACCCTTCCAAAGCCTATTCTACCAAGACATAACCCCGCTAAATATTGTGTCTATCATCAACAATCGGGTCATGATATAAACCGCTGCATCCGCCTCCGTCATAAGATTCAGGATCTTATTGACGAAGGGATCCTAGCTCCACCAAAAGGCCTTTAAGCCACCACTAACCCATTATCTTCACGTCTCAACCTAATCCATACACTGTCATCCATCTACAAGCCCACATATACATCACCCCAGCCCATTTACCCAAGCCTAAGGTGTTCATTCCAGAAAGCACACACTTGTGTATGATGGATGCACTTGAACCCCAATCATTTCAAACCCATGGACCCACTTCTTCTAAGCTAATGAACATGAGTGAAGATTTGCAGAGAACTATGGCAGATTTAGCCTTTGGGATGTTGCCTCCATCATTGACTACATCACATGCCAGAAATTTCACGACAAAAGGCTCCCTAATCTTGGGACAAGCTGCAATTGACAAGGGCCAACCTAAAGCTATCTCGAGTCTGGGTGATCACATGTCAATAATGAATGGGCCTCACTTTGATATAGCCACCCAATCTCTTGGCAAAGTTGAAACAAGTGGCAAGAACAAGGTCAGGGCAAGCATTGATTCCTATGACATCTTCAGTGGGCTATTGAGGCTTTGAAGGTCAAAGGGCTAAACAAAAAACAAGTGCTTGCAGTTGTTGCAAAAACTGTGGATGACACTTTTGCCACGCAGGTTTGGAGCATTTTGAATCAAGGGGCATGCCAGGAAAAGGGCGATGCCATACCAGAAACACCCATTTCAGCTCCAATCCTACACCTGTAGGAGGTCTTCATCAAAGCCAAACAACACCTGTCGACCCCTCTGTCAATCCTTGCCGGCCTAGTAACCGCACCTTCAATGGTCTTTATATGACCTTATCCAAAGCTCTCCAAATCCTCATAGGACAAGGGTATCTCAAACCCCTTGACCTTCGGCCTCTCCTTGATCCTCTTCTAGCCAAGCATAATGCTGCCAAGTACGGTGCCTTCCAACAACAAACTGGCCATAACACTGACAGTTGTTTTCGCCTTCACCATGAAGTTCAAGAACTAATTAACAATAAGATCATCACTCCATCGAGTCCTACAAAGTCTATCAGGGTTGAACCACCTGCTGATAGCTCTCATTTTACTTCATATGTGCTGGATGGCACGCACTGTTTTAGCACTTTGAAAATGTTGTTTATTGTACTTTCAGAATTGGGTATTGAGTTAGTCTTGTTGTATTAAGTCTGACTCATTGTATTTAGTTAGTCTTGTTGTGTCGAAGGTTGATGATTTCGGGCGTGTTAACTCAGGCATCACTTTCCCTGTTTGTTTTTGTTTGTCTTTTCACATTTTCTTTTGCATCTGTTTTTACCATGAGCTAGTTGAGCTAGAAGATTTGAGCCAGTTGCACCAGAAGTTCTGAATGGAATGGCAGTAATATCCACTTGCTTCTCTGTGCCTTTAAATCATTGCATTGACCAAAGTTTTTCAAAATTGTTTCCAAAACTGTAGTGAAAACAAAGAGGAAGGAATTCCTCAAAATTTGTAAAATTTGATCAACTGAGAGGAAGAGAGGCCAGCTAAGCCCTTAATGAATGAGATCATGTCTATTAATGTGAGTACTAAGAAGGATCCTGGCTTGATCCAGATTGGTTCTATATTGTCTTTAGAAGAGCACGATCGACTAGTCGCTTTATTAAAAGATTTCAAAAAATATTTTGCATGGTCCTACAAAGACATGCCTGGAATTGATCATAAGATTTTACAGCATAGGATCACTCTCGGCCTTAAGACTCGACCCCTTTGTTTTCAAACTTTGATTCGGAATGTTCAACGATCAACCAAAATATGAAGTTTGCATGGTCGAATTGGAAGCAACTCTTGAATTAGGAGCAATAAGGTCGTATGTCATCAAAGGAAGCTTGCAAAGCTAGATGAGAAGTAGCCCTTGAACTAAGGGCAAAAAGGTCCGATGTGCTCGAAGATTCAAAAGATGAGTCATTTCTTAAGCTAATGGAGATATGCAAGAAAGCCAAATCCTAGAATCTTAGAGGAGAAAATTTATTACTGAAAGGACAATTGAGTTCCTATCCATGACACTAGGGGCAAATTCAGACCCCAATTGGATGGGCCCTTACATCATCAAGACTACATCGTCAGCGAACAACAGTCATTCTCCTAGATTCAGATGGCTTAGAGATCCTACAACCAATCAATATGAACAAGTTAAAATTTTCTATCCTTGAGAGGCTCGCTGGGCCGAAAACCTGGAAGGGCGACCGAGGCAAAAGTTAGAGCAAGAAAAATAAAAGAAAAGAAAAAAAAGAAAAAGAACAAAAATGAAAAAATGAAAAAAGAAGAAAAATTGGAAACAAAGCAAAAAGAAAAGAAAAAAAAAAGAATAGGAAAAATGAAAAGAAAAGAAAAATAGAACTCATAAGGTTGAAAACCCAAAGGGCAGCTTTGGCAAAAGTTAGAGCGTAAAAGGAGAGAGTTAACACCCGAGTGCACCTTAACCCCAGAACTACGTATGGCCTGATTCCCATCTTTGGGATACGTAGGCAACTTCATCCTGAACTTCGGTCCCAACCTGCTCGTCTCATCCATGTTGATTGGCTTATCCTTGTTCAACTCAGCTATCCTATCCATGTCTAATTGGCACATCTTCATTCAGATTCGGTTGTCCTATTCCATTAGAAGATTCAGCTACATGACAAATCAAGTTCAAATCAGAGGCTCCGCGTCTCAGGAGTTAATTCCATGTTTGTTGAGCAGTGGCCATTTGCAAAAACAGTTTTTGAGGATTTTTAGTGAAGTTAACTAATTTTCTCAAAAATTATTCCATTTTCCCAATATCGAACCATTTCTTGGACTCAAAAAAGGAAAATTTTCAGTGCTCACAACCTGACTTACATGATCTTAAAGCAAAAAGTCGAACAAGCATGTTAATCTAACTCTCATGTTGGTCAAAATTGCTTTAGAAGAAAGCCAAAAAACACAAAATGGTCAAAATAATGAACTAGGGGCACAGTCGAGTCAGGTTTCTGTCTTTTCCCTGTTGTTAGTGCACTCGCCAGAAAGAGCACGATTGAAGTTAGCAACAGGGGCCAAAGGCTTTCTCAGCCTCCAAGCAGTGAGGTATCAAGCCAAGTGTCAAGCATGAACTGGAAATGGAGCTGGATATTCGATTCCCTTATCTGGACAATCACACCCAAATTGGCGTCTGGATTAGAATGGGGAAGTAGAAAACGCAATGTGTGTAACCAATCAATTGTATACCTGACCGGTAGGACATGCTGCAACTCATCTTAGTCAAGTTAAGCCAAGGGCATCATCAACCGATGTTAGTTGCAAATATGCTACATATCCAGTCGCGCCACAACCCCTCTGTGGGAAAGCTCACTAGTTGTGAGCGAAAGAAGGAAAATCTAACAAAATACCAAGGGCAAGAGCCTACAATTTCCTGCTTATCCATCAACCACCCAGGGGAGGGATAAAAAGATAAGAGAGATTAAAGAATAGAAAGATGTGCGCTGACAGAAAAAGTAAGGAAAGGGCATTGAGAGAAAATAGAGATTGAATGCCAGACTGATGTGAAAGCCATAAATAAGAAAATGGTAGGAAACAACAATTGGAAAAGCAGTGCGCTCCTCGTGAACCGAGGGATTTTCCATCGATGAAAAGCAAACATCCAAGTGTTGTATTTGTTGTTTTTGTTTTGAGTCTTGTTTTGAGTCGTTTGTTTGAATCATTTTGACTTTGGTCAGTTGTAGGCTCAATACCTGCTCAAAAACTCATTCTCAGTTTCAATTTCAAAAATAAATTATTTTTTGCTCAGAGTGCTGTGCCATTCTCAACATATGTGCAAAACAGGATTCATCCCTTCATAAAGCTACAGGGTTCAACCCAGGTCAAGAGAGAGAGAGCAATGGAACCAGGACCTATCTAATGCTACATAGGTTCCGAATTGCAAAGCTAAAGAAAATAGGAAAATTTGGAGCATCTTAGTGTGTTTCAACTTCAGCAAATTCTGAGACTGTATTCCAGGTGCACCTTCTCAAGCCTTGCCATTTCTCTGGAGTATGAGTGTACCTCGACCCCGAGTTTAAGCTGGCTTCAAGTTAGAATGGCGATCAAAAAGCCATCCATGGTTTTCGCATGTAGATGTTACCCCTTGCCAGTATCTAAGAACCTTTGAACTGTAAGTTGAAGGTAAGAGTTCGAAGAACACAAGAGGGAGATCCCCGTCAGAGTAGGGTTGTTCTTCGCCACTCACCTCATGAGGTGCTTTCTAAAGCACCGCTTTGTTGGTTTACTGCATTTCCTTAACATCATCTATTACATTGTTTGTCACACATATCGCCATCATGAATCTATCGCACAATAATTTCACTTCGTGCATCTATCGCACAGACTCATCCCCTTGTATCGCGCTATCTTGTGCATCCTTTTGTATCACACTATCTTGGGCCTCCCTTTGTATGGTGCTATCATGCATATCCCTTGTATCGCGCTATTTTGTGCATCCCTTGTATCACGCCATCTTGCGCATCCCTTGTATCACGCTATCTTGTGCTTCCCTTGTATCGCACTATCTTGTGCACCCTCACTTGCATTGTCTTATACACCTCACCCACACTGTCTTGTGCACTTCTTGGGTCTAGGAGAACTTAAATCCTCTAAAGGTGTAATTCCTTTGGTGTTTGTCGTGCCCGAACGACTTCCGATGGTCTGATATAGCCACCTAATTGTGTTTGTAGTGAGTTCCTAGGAGATCAACTAAGATGATGGAAACTAGAGTTCGAATCGCCGAGGCCAAGAACGCAAAGGTTTGGAATTTCTGAGACTAAAAGTCTGGTTTAAATACCCAAGGATGTATCCTTGGCTTGAAATCTCTATAGCAGCCCCATAGTTTGTGATAGCTTGTACGCGCCTCAATTTTGGATACTGAACCAACCTAGTCTATCACCCTGTTGGATAATAGGGAAAGTTACAAATATAGCCAGGGAGAAAAGTAGTATTTGTGGTTTGGAAGCGCAACCAAGAAGAAGAGGAAGATTCGCAGCAGCATGAGGTGAGTCATCACCAATTGCCACTGTAAAGATACTTTCATTTCCCAGCTAACTATCTATTACATTGCATATAGCATCTATCCATTACATCCATTACATCATACAATTTTATCGTTTGTATCCTTTCCATGTTAAGCTTAGTTTGGCATGTGCTCATACCCTTTCTTCTCTTACGTGTGACACGTTAGGATTGCAAATCGGTTAAAAACAACAGGTGCGCCTGTTTGTTCACACCACTCCTCCTCCTCTCGCGAGCGACGCATTAGAATTGCAAATTAGTTAAAAACAGCAGGTGTGCCTATTTGTTCACACCACCCTTCCTTCTCTCGTGTGCGACGCGTTAGGATTGTAAATCAGTTAAAAACGGTAGGTGCGCTTGTTTGTTCACACCACCTTTCCTCCTCTCATGTGCGACGCGTTAGGATTGGAAATCGGTTAAAAATAACAGGTGCGCCTGTTTGTTCACACCACGTTTCCTCCTCTCGCGTGCGATGCGTTAGGATTGCAAATTGGTTAAAAATAGCAAGTGCGCCTGTTTGTTCACACCACCCTTCCTCCTCTCATGTGCGACGTGTTAGGATTGCAAATCGGTTAAAAACAGCAACCGCGCCTGTTCGTTCACACCTGCTTACAATGGTTACGTTAGAGCATCATGTTTTATTTAGCGTAATCCATGTTTACATCCACTTGTATTGCATGCATCAAGGCTCGGTTCATCATTCTAACTTGCATTGTTAGCTAAACATTTCTCTGAATACGTGCTTAGACCGCATGCTATCAAATTGATTCACATGTTATGTTAAGTAGCCGAGCCTAGTAATTGCATATCGCATGTGTTGCATTACTCATATTGCATAGTTAGGTTCATGCATTTTTCTAACCTTTTTATCTTTTTTGGCTTGGAGTACTAGGTGAGCTTTTCTTTGTTTTAGCATATTGCACTGTATGTTAGTGTTGCCGTGTCCAAGCATGTTCACCATGAGCCTAAGTGGTTAAGTGATAAACTGTTTGAATGCCTGTGGATGAAGGCTAGTCGCTTGACTTGGGATAATTTGATTTTAGCCCACTTTTTTTTAAGTGGCATGTTTACAAACAAATTTCAAAAATAAACACGAGATCAAGTGTTTCAATTCTTGTAAAAATTAGTCTTTACTTGTGTGCGTCACATAGTAATATAGCTAATAATCGGAATAAGAGCATATAATGTAAATAAGAATCACATCATGATTAGTAGAGGCCAATCTTTAATCGGGTGAGAGGGGGTGCTCAATTCACGACCTTCCCCTCTCGTACCTAAGTTCTTGAGCCGGGACAACTTTGGTGATGACGGACTAGTGGCCTTTGGCATGAGTCTTAGGTTTTCTAAATTTTTCTAAAAATAGTTAGGTGGCAACTCTGTATTTGGCAAAGTAGTCCATTTTTGACATTTTGATTCAAAATCCATTTTCCAAAAGATTTGTCGGATTTGGACTATTTGGTGTTTATCTATTTTACATTGCACTTGTGATATCAGATTTAGAACCGCGAGAGTCCGAACTGTAGGGCTTATCATCTTCTGAAAGGAGCATGAAAAGTCGAGCTACAGGTTGCTGCTTGTGTCTCGTTGTTGTTGTTTTGCTGCTAGTGTTTTATTGCTGCTACTGTTTTGGTGCTACTTAATCAGCTATGAGATTAGATGTTGTATGCTTTGCTGGTTTTCACCCAGATGGGGGTGGCTTTTGTTTTGTTTTGTTTTTTTTTTTCTCCCTATTTTTCCTCTGTAGATTTCTCACGAACCTTGGCCATTATTGATGTATGGTCATAGGTAATCATTTTGATTCTTCATCAATAAAGTTTCTCTTTGTTGATAAAAAAAAACAAAAAACAAAAACAAAAACAAAAAAACAAAAATACAAAACTAAACAAAACAAAACAAAAAAAGCTAAGAACTGAGCAATTAAACACCCCCATATACCTATCTCTATCCCTTGTAAGTATCAATTAGCAACATAGCACATTAAGGCATGCAGTGCCAATCACATCACAAACGACCTCCCATTCACTTTCACATATCATAATTACTACAATATATTCTTGACAGTGGCATCTTACTATCACCTCTGCTCTTGTATTTCAACTTATTAATTCTTTTTTTAATTAAAATGTTGAATTTGTCTATAAATACATACATATGGACCATCTCTTCTGGCAAAAAAAATGACCCATTCCCTGTATTTATCATGGGTACACTAATTCTTGTGTTACTTTTGCTTTCTTCTTCTTGTTCTCTTCCACTCATGACTAAAGCATCCACATCGGTTCCTGCATTCTACATGTTTGGAGATTCAATTGTTGACGCAGGAAACAACAACAACATTGAAGATGGAGCTTTATCATGAGGTCATTCACAACGTCCTTGGAATCAATCTAGATCTCTGCCTGCTCATCGCATTGCTGCCGCTGCCTCTGAGGAATTTTCTAAGCCTTTAGATCCAATCGCTTCTATCTTTTCCCAAATTGATGTTGAAGCCATGTTCAAACAGTTTCTCACCACCTCTGGTACACCTCCTTCTACTGCTCTGTCTGTGACTTCAGGTACATCTCCCTAGTATTTTGACTCAACATGTTGCAATCATATGACTTCTAGTTCTACCCTATTTTCTTTTATTTCTTCCTCTCTTCATATTACCTCCATTCATATTGCTAATGGTTTTCTTATGTCTGTAAGTCATATTGGTTCTATTTCCACCTCTTATCTATCCTTATCAAATGTTTATCTTATTCTTGCTCTCAGTTTAAACCTTGTTTTTATTAGTCAATTATGTGAGCTTGGTCTAGCTATTACATTTTCTACTAATGGTTGTTTGGTACAGGACCCTCAGGCGGGACAGACTCTTAGGATCGACTATAAGCATGGATGTCTCTATGAGCTCATTCGTCTTCATGTTCGTTCCAGACTCCACCCCGATAGCTGCTCCTACATCTGGTTCTAGCATGTCTCCTTTTAATATTTGGCATTGTCGTTTAGGACATATTTCTGTTAGCCGATTAAAATCTTTAGTTTCTACTAGTCAGTTAGGTCATGTCATTCCTGATATTTTGGATTGTTTATCTTGTCAACTTGAAAAATAACCTGCTTTATCATTTCATGCAAGTACTTTTGTTTCTCATGAACCATTTGATCTTGTTTATTCTAATATTTGGGGACCATCACCTACTACCACTATGGAGGGATCACATTACTTTGTTGTCTTTGTTGATGATTTTTCACGTTTTACATGGTTGTTTCTCATGAAAAGTCGATCAGAACTCAAACAATTTTATTATAATTTTGCAAGCATGATCCAAACCCAATTTTCTAAAAACATTAAAAAATTTCAATATGATAATGCTATAGAATATAGGGATCTTGATTTTCTCTCCTTTCTTCAGCGTCACGGTACTCAGTCTTATTGTCTCTGTGCTGGCACGTCCCAACAAAATGGTTGTGCTGAACGGAAGCATGGGCATATTCTTGACACTACTCAAGCCCTTCTTATCTTTTCCCCTTGTCCTAAATATTTTTAGGGGGAAGCTGCTCTTACTGTTGTCTACACTATCAATTGTGTTTCCACTTCTATTATCTATAACCAAACTCCTTATGCACGTTTACATGGTACTAGTCCTCCATACACAAATCTTTAGATTTTTGGGTCTGCATTTTTTGTTCTCCTCCAACCTCATGAACACACCAAGCTTGAACACCGTTCTTGTCTTTGTTGCTTTCTTGGGTATGGAATTAAACATAAAGGCTATCATTGCTACGATCCTATCTCTAAACGTCTTCGTGTCTGTCATCATGTGGTTTTCTGGGAGCATAAAATGTTTTCATCATTATCCTCGTTCCACTTATCATCATCTTCTACATCCATTCTATTTACTAATCCTTCTATCGATCTTTTCTCTAATGCCTTTGATGCAGGTTCCTCCTCTCTAGAGACGCCTTTGCCTACACTTGATCTTGTCTCGACTGCTCCCTCTGATGGTCCTGTTAAGTCTCCTATCACCCTACCAGGTCCTTCTCCAACCAGTCATCCACATCGAGTAACTCAACTGCCTATTCATCTTCATGATTATATTGTTGAGTCTATTGCCTTTTTCTACTTATGAACCTATCTCCTATCGTGAGGCTTGTACTAATCCTCTTTTTGTGACAACCCTACTCTGTGTTATGCTAATTAATCTTAACTAGGCTTATAATTACGAGCTTGATATGATTTTGAATGCTAATTATATGATTATATGTGTTTTTGAATTTCTATCTGTTCACCGTAGGAAAATCTGTTTGATTTCTATTATAAAATTTAAATTGAAGGCCATAGAGGCGACAAAAATTGAATTTGACTGCATTTTTGCGATTAGCATGATTTTTAGAGCCTACGATGAAACTTAATTAAAAATTGACTTGGATCAAAATAATTAGATTACTTTGATTTAATTATGTTCAATTGATTATGATTAGTGAGGCCTATATATATGCTAATCAAGGGCCTAATTCACATTTGTGAGCTCATCTTTATCACCTATTGGCTGAGTTATACATTCTAGAGAGAAAAACACTTGCTTAGGGAGGGAGATGAGAGAATTATGAAAGAATTGAAAGAGACTTGGAGAATTGGGTTAGAATACAATTAAATTCAAGCCATAGGAATGATTCTCAACCTTGATTCTTGTAATTAGTACATGTAGAAGTTGAATTCACCTAATTCTTGAGTTCGTTTGCATGTAATTGTACAAAGGAAGCCTGAATCTCTTTGAAATGGAAGAATTGAGTTGAATTATGTACATGCATGCATGAATCACCAAGTTGAGCATGAATTTCATGGAATTTTCCACATGCATGAAGCTACATTTGACATTTTGGTGATGTTTCATGGTTTTACCACTTTTCATCTCATGCATGAGAGTATTAGAGAGGTTTGAAAAGAAAAAGAGCACAATTCATATCATATATGGTTTCAACCTCATGTTTTGAGTTTGAATTTGGAACAATGGTTCATGATTTTGCGTAATTGGTCTCAAATTATCTATGTTCTTATGCTATATAATGTCTTTCCATGTTTTTGTACCTAAATCGTGAGCTTTGAACCTTTAAACATCAAGTTTGAGCTTCAAACACAATTCTGGAGATTCTAGAATTCGTCATGTCCGCTCGAGTGGGAAAAGTGCCGCTCGAGCGCAAAAATCAAGCTCCCAGAAGTTTTGCAAAGATTTGTACTGTAGCTCGAGAAACAAAGTGTATGCTCAAGCGAACCCTGTTTTGCAAGACTCCTTGCTCGAGCATCAGAAGTCTCGCTAGAGCGTAAAATGCATGCAACTAGTAATTTTATAGAGTTTACAGGTCACTTAAGTGGCCAAAGCTGTGCTTGAGCAGAGAACCCTATTTTAGAATTTTTGAAAAGTTGTTTCATGATTCGTTTTCCGATCTCTTTCTTTTCTAAGCACTCTTAGGCATACATTGAACATTATAAATGAATTAAAGGTCACAAAAGAAGCCTAAGAATGTTAAGCAAACTAAAGAATGCATTGAATGGTATTATGACCCAATGTGTTGCGAATTATGTAGGGTCAAGTACAAGGACGAATCAAGCACCGGAACAAGGTGAGTAATATCTTAGCAAAGATATTTTTGTATACGCATTATTTTCTAAACGATACCTATGTGGTAAGGTTCTAAACCTTTAAAGTGATATTATGAACGAGCATTCTAATCACTCAATTCGGAATGAGATATACAAAGCTATCAATGTATGAGTATGAAATGAGCCTAATGCCGTTCAGTATATTCAATAAGGATGTGGATTGGGCCTAAGGCTGTTCTGTACGATTATTAAATGGGCCGAAGGCAGTTCGGGATAAGGAAAATGTGTGGACCTAAGGTCATACTAGATACAAGAATGGATATGATCATAGATTTAAACGTGTGCGCACATCAAATGTGTATATGAATTGGACCTAATGTCGTTCTATGTGTATTATATCTAAGGTCGTTCTGTATGTAATGGACCTAAGGTCGTTCTATGTGTATTGGACCTAAGGTCGTTCTGTATGTAATGGACCCAAGGTCATTCTGTGTGTATGTTGGACCCAAGGTCATTCTGTGTGTATGTTGGACCCAAGGTTGTTTTTCCCATGATGGACCAAAGGTCATTTTGTATGCTACATGAACCCGAGGTCGTTTCGTGTTTGAGAAATGATAGAAAGGGCTTGAGGTCGTATTACTTTATTATTGATTTCCAAGCGTGATAGTGAATTATGATTGTAAAAATTTTGTTCATGAACTCCTTCGCTTTGGTATTATTCACTGGGCGCTAGCTCACCCCTTATTTATATGTATGCAGGTGAGCAGCGGGATGTCTAGCGTCAACCCAAGTGAGCAATGAGAAACCAAGTTTTGAGTCAACCAAGGTCGCCTCACGCAAGAGGCCTTACTTTTGGTTTACTTGTCTTTCTGATCTTTTGAGGTCACGTATGACCGATTCTATACAACCTTGGTTTTGTTAATACTGACTACTGAATGATCCTAGACATATGTAATACATGCATAATATGAATGTCTGTATGGTGTGAGTTATTATATGAATATGAGAATGTTTTGGTTAAGCCATGTATGCATAGCTCATTGGAAAATCTTTGTAAATTTTGCTTCTGCAATTTGGCCCCCTATTATTACATATGACTCAATTTCTGACCGAGGTCGCAGGTAAACTTGTGGTTACTGGCCGGTAATGACTCTAATTCATAGGGGTGGGTTTGTGTCATGACACTTTGGCAGCAAGCTATGACTGATGAATTACAGGCTTTAGATAAGACTCATACCAGGGATGTTATTGATCTTTCTCTTGGAAAGATTGCGATTGGCTACAGATGGGTATACAAAATCAAGACCCATTCTGATGGCTCTATTGAGTGCTACAAAGCCTTGTCTTGTTGCAAAGGGATTCACCCAAGAATATGGCATTAATTATGAGGAGACTTTCGCTCCGGTTGCTCGGCTTACCTCTGTGCATAGCTTACTTGTTGTTGCTGCTGCTTGCCACTGGGATCTCTTCCAGATGGATGTCAAAAATGTCTTCCTTAATGGTGATCTTCTTGAGGAAGTCTACATGCAACTTCCACCTGGGTCTGCTTAACCAGCTCACAAGGTTTGCAAACTATAACGTGCTCTCTATGGTCTCAAGCAAGCCCAACGAGCTTGGTTTGCAAAATTCAGTTCCACCATCCATGACTTTGGCTTCACCCTCAGCTCATATGACTTTGCTCTATTTGTTCGGACCACTCCTCATGGCACCACTCTTCTTCTTCTTTACATGGATGATATGATTATCACCGATGATGATGTGGTTAGTATTCTTAGCCTCAAACAATTTCTCAATTGTCAGTTTGAGATGAAGGACCTTGGTACTCTTAATTATTTCTTAGGACTTAAAATCTCTTATGATTCCACTGGTTATTATTTGTCACAAGCCAAATATGCATCCGATCTTCTAGCACATGTTGGTCTTACTGATTGTAAGATTACCTCTACTCCCATTGATCCTCAAACTCATCTCACTCCTCTAAACGGGGATCTTCTCTCTGATACTACTCTTTATCACCAGCTGGTCGATAGTCTTGTCTATCTCACTATGACTCGTCTTGACATTTCCTATGTTGTCTATCTTGTTAGTCAGTACATGTCAGTTCCCCACCCCGTATTACACTACTCTACTTTGCATACTTTGCTACCTCAAAGGCACTCTGTTCCATGGACTCCACTACTCTGCTCACTCTTCTCTCAAGCTTCATGCCTTTTGTGATGCTGATTGAGCTGGGGATCCTACTGATCGACACTCCACCACGGGTTTCTATTTCTTCTTAAGAGATTCTCTTCTTACTTGGAGTAGCAAGAAATAGTCCTCATTGCTTGCTCTAGTACTAAAGCTGAATACTGCACTCTTGCTGACACAACTCAGGAACTTTTATGGCTTTGTTGGCTTCTTGCTGATATGGGTGTTTCTTCCCCTGGTGCTACCTCTCTCTATTGTGACAATCAGAGTGCCATTCAGATTGCTCACAATGATGTCTTCCATGATCGCACCAAACATATTGAGATTGATTGTCATTTCATTCGACAACATGTTACACGTGGCACTGTTCATCTTCTCCCTATTTCTTCTGCTGATCAACCTGCTGATATTTTCACCAATGCTCATCCTCCTAGTCGTTTCAGTGGTCTAGTTTTCAAACTCAAGTTGGTTGATGCTTTCCCACCTTGAGTTTGAGGGGGTTGTTAATGTATATATTAGATTTAGATTTATACTTATCTCCTTGTATTGTAGATATAGCTTATCTCTATCTCTTTCTATCTGTATCTGTTTCAATCTATATCTCTCTCTATCTCTATCTCTTTCTATACTTATCTAGGTTTGTGCCTATAAATATAGGCTCTCCTATTGTACTAAATTCATTCAATGTAATACAGATACACATTTTCCATATTTCTTTCAACTATTATAACAAGATCATTGATAGAGAAAGCTAGAGGAGTTGGGGAAGACTTAACCCACATGGAAATTCTCACTTTAACTAATTTACATAAAATAACTTATTGGAGTATCTATTCTATTATATGAAATTACAACCCAGTGAAACTTATCAAAAATAAAAATAAAAATTCCCAGTCTCTAATTGCTCTATAACTGTCTCACTTTTTTATTTTAAATTTCAAATTTTTATAACTTCTTTAATTTTCCTCTTCATTAACACCGTTTTTTTTTTCTTTTATCATTCAAAAAAAAAAAAAAAAAAACAACTGATGAATTTTCATAACACACTCACCAAGTGCTATAATTTATATAATCAATTGAATTGTATCATATTGTCTCCTCTCTACATATCCCTACACTAGTGGTTACATTTTAATTTCAAAAATATATAAAATCCATCAGTTCCCTCATTTTATGGGGCCCCCATTTCACTTCTTTGCCTAAGTGGGTGTATCTAAAGTTGCACACATGGTGCTAACTGTGTCATTATAAATACATCTACAAAGAGCAATGATAGAGAGCCCCAATCCCACAAGACCCCCACAAATCTGGACAACTTATGATGTGGACCCCACACATACATAAGTGGGCCCCACACATACATGGAGAGCCAGAATCACTTTAGGGGTGTGGGAGTCATTCCCAAAAGGGGTCACAAACATTTCCATTATAGGTGAAGGGAATATTATGATTTAGAAGTAGGTCCTACCAAGACCATTCATTGGGGCCACTTAAGTACTACAATATTTTTATATATTTTTATACATATTTTATATATAATTTTTTGTAAATGACTATCGATATTTACTATCACCTATTTGTAGACACCCCATTTTTGACCGACCTTAAGACTCAGACATCACTGATTGAGCGCTCGGTGATGTTGCATATTGTGCTCGTTCTGAGGTTACGAAGTCTCAGCTGAGAGCCTTGCCTCCGAACTTCGGAACCTTTTCGTGCCTTGCCTCGGTTTGTGAACCAGGTCCTGTTTTCTCTGTTTTCTCTTCCTGAAGGGAGGGAGAGGTCTCATAGACCATTTCTCAGTGGCCGTAGGCTACCTTTCATGGTCGTAGGCCATTTTTCCCGTTTGGAGACCAGTTTCTGGTTTTCGGAGCCGTCGGCCGTGTGCCTCAGTTCGGGACCACTTAACTACCTCCGTTTGCTCCAGTTTTTGGTACACACCTTGTTTCTCTCCTTAGAGGGACACTGTGGCCCAGGAGACCACCTTCGTGGTCGCACGGCACTTTCGACGCTTAGCAGTCAGTTTTCGGGGGCCCTGGCTGCGCGTTTTGGCCCCCGAACCCTGGTTTTGCATCGGTTAGGGTTCATTTTTGGCATGTATCCTAGTTTCATTGTTAGGAAGGTGATACAAGTGTGGGAGACCACCTTTTCTTCTTAGAAACCAACTTTCTCCTTGGAGACCACTTTTCTCTCTCCTCCAGCTAGTTTTCTTGTCGGGAAACTGGTCTCCCTCACTTTTAGGCCATAATTTCTGGTCTCCCTTACCACCATTATGTTGCATTCATCTGCGAGGCCACCTATTTGGTATGGCCGACCACCTTTGGTGATTGACCCTTTTGACCCCTTGGTCTCCCTCACTTCTGAGCCATAATTTCTGGTCCCCCATACCACCACTGTGTTGCATTCACCCGGGAGGCCACCTTTTTGGCATGGCCGACCACCTTTTCTTGTTGACCCTTTTGACCCCTGGTCGGCCGACCAGGGGAAGTGGTCGACCGACCACTTGAACTGGTCGGCCAGCCATCTCATTTTTGGCCTTCCTGAGTTGTATACAGCTGTGCCAGCTAGGAGGCATTTGCCCCATCCTCCGAGATTTAACCCTTTTGTTTGTCTTCTTAAGGAAGCTTTGGCCCTTTTTGCTTAGCTTCTAAGAGAAGCTTGACCCTTTTGGTTTAGCTTCTTTTAGAAGCTTGGTCCCTTTGCTTGAGGCTTCTCCAAGAAGCCTTGGACCTCTTATTCTATAAGAGAGGTTCTCCTCTCCATTTGCAAAGGTTGAACACTTTGGCTAAGTCATACATACACTCTCCTCCATATCCCTCTATTCCAAGCTTCAAACTCCATAGTTCTTGACCCCTTTGCCTACCACCTCATAACCACACCTCCCCATCATCCATCTAAACATCTTGGAGCTTATTTTCAGAAGCTAAGGAGTCACATTGTTAGTCCAGAGCTACTGGAGTTGCTGTGCTACAAGGGTAACACATTTCTTCCCTTTCAAGCACTCTTTTTGCTTCATATCTTAGCCCTATTTGCAAGAATCTTTGGGTTTCATCATAAACTGAAAAAAGTTTTGTTTTGAACTTATAAACATGTTTGTTTAAGGTCATTTTTCTGTTGGGGGTCATCTACCCCCTTTCATGCTTCATTTCCTCATGTTTTGAGCTATGCATTAGAGCATTTGTGTTGGCCTTGGTTTGGCCTTTTAGCCACTGAAATCCAGTGGATTTTCAGTGGCTAACATGTTTCTTTGAGCCTCAAAATCAGAGAGGGGTGACCCTCTCACCCCTCGATTTGTTTACTAGCTTTGTTGGCCTTCCAAACGGGCTCCTATTTGCATGTTTCAAAGCCATATTTCAGGCCCTATTTGGTGAGTTTTAAGGTCTTCATAGGCTCTTTCCAAAGCCCATTTTTCCATATAAAGTGTCTGTTATGCATGTGTAGAGTAATCCTCTTCAAGGCCTTTCAAAGGGCCCTTCACTTGTATGCTTCCTAGCCTCATTCCAGGCCCTTTTTGGTGGGTTTTAGGCCCCTCATAACCTCTTTTAGAGGTAGTTTTTCCATTTTATGTGTCCATCATGTATGTGTAGAACAACCTCTTTCATGGCCTTCCAAAGGAGCCTATCATTCTTGCATGCATTGACTGAGTTTCAATGGGTTTTGGGGCATATTTTGGCATGGCATACTTCTTTTTTTGGCTGGTTTGGTGAGCTCTCATATGCTTCATATAGTTGTACTACAACTCATGGTTCACTAGCTTTCTTTGCGTGCTTTGTTAACCCTTGATTTTAGCACTTTTTGGCCATGCCTTAAACTGATTTTGTGCATATTTTGGATTTCCTTAGTTCTGTTTTTGGGTCTCATGGTTGAATGATGCTTGTTTTGCATGCTTGTAGTTCAATGTCCTTGCCTAGTTTTGAGTTTTGAGGTCTATTGCATGCATGTACTGAGGTGTTTTCATGCTTTGGGGTCATTTTGCACCATATTTCAGAGCCTATGTGAATGCCATATTCTCATGTTTTCTACTCTTTAAGTGTGCTTGAGAGTTGTGCATGAATGCCTTGTTTTCGGACCATTGAATGAGCTTCATTTCCTTGCATGTTGAGCCATCATTTTAGGCCATTTTCCCACTGTTTCAGACTTGCCTAGGGTCTGTTTGGGGTTGGTTTTGCCACTGGTGCATTGTTTTGTGTACCTCTAGTGTGACGCACTTCACTAGTTTCGGTATTCGGGCCATCTAGCTTGCATTGTGTGACATGCTTGCATGTTTCGGGACCATATTTTATGCCATTTTAGAGCTGTATCATGTGTCATCCTACGCCATATTTCATTCCTTGCCATGCCTTGTTAGAGTTGCATGTTGTGCCTTAGGATCGGTCCTTTGCATTTGTGCATGTTTGCATGTATTTCGGTTGTCTTATTTTCATCATATGGCTACTGATTTGGGCACGGCTGAGGCCTCTCCATTTTGGTGTAAGCCCATCGTGCATTGGGTATGCCATGTTGCAATGTGTTGTGCATGTTATGTTGTTTTAGGCTTTTTGTATGCCATCTCATTTCCTTGCATTGCGTATGCTAGGTTGTTAGTCGCATTATGTATGCCATATGGTTCATAGCATTGTGTATGCTAGTAGCATGTTTGCATCTCATCCTTGCATGTTTGCATGATTAGGTCGCATTACATTAGGATTCCATGCTAGTTGTATTTGTGCATGTCATGCCATCCTTATTTGTTGCATCGTGTTTGGAGTAGGGTTTAGTCCAAACACGGGAAACGAGGGACGTTTCGTACTCCAGGTGACGAAACATGCCTCGATTCTCGGTCACCGACACTCTTGACTGTCCATGATAGAGTTGTTGGCTTTACTTGCTTATATGTGCATTCATTTCACATTGAGTCGTGCAATTCGACTCCTCAGCCATCATACATCGAGATGCATGATTGGTGGCACGAGGATCGAGGATTACATCCCCTTGAGCTTGTGCAAGGACGGGAAGAGTGATCTTGCACACATATGTTAAAAATACATTGCTTTCTCTCTCTCTTGCCTTTGTTGCAGAAAAACCAGAATCCAAGGGTAGAAAGTGGTCGGCCGACCAGGTTTTCTGGCAGGCCGACCACCTTTTTTGGTTCCCACCACAAAAGGTGGTCGGCAGGTGTCTTCCAAGCCAATATCTGGTCGACAGCCTTCCCAGGGTGGAGTTTCAGCCTCTTGGAGCCTTGTGCAAATTTCTAAAATCAGTTACAATCAAAGGCGAGACGAGGCATCATGATGGAATTTCCCGACGAGGCGACTCGAGCATGCATACATCCATCGTCGCCCAAAACAGAGCCGAGGCAGTCACATTCATGTAGTTTACATGCTTACTTAGCTAGTTTTTTAATTAGTTAATGTTGTGTAATAATTACCTATAGCTGTTATTTATTCGGACTGTATTATTTATTCGGACCCCTCGAGGGGGCCCATGTTGTAATAAGTGTGCGTGTGTGTGATGTATGTCTTCCAACCCCACATCTTTCTCCCTTTTATTTATCAGCTTATGATGGTTAGATTAGGGCATGTTTCAATTAGCATAATTATGCTCGCATGTTCACATTCATTCATCTGTCTTGCATGCACCGGGCTCGGTGCATCATACTAACTGCATTGTATTTCAATTCCAAGTTGAATACGTGTTAGTTGTAGCATTTCACATGCCATTGTGAAATAGCTGAGCCTATTTTAGTTGCATTTTGCATGTGTTGCATTAGGCATTCCAGCATAGTTAGGATTCGTGCATGATTTCCAATCAACTTCTGTTTTGGCTTGGAGTACTCGGTAAGTTTTATGCTTTAGCATCGTTGCATGCGTGTGAGTGACTGCCATGATAGCATGCTTACCATGAGGCTATTTGCTTATGTGATATACCTGCCTGAATGCCTGTGGGTGAAGGTTAGATTACCTAAATTGAAATAATGCATTGACTGTGAGTTTTAAGCCCACTAGATAGTGGCAAAACCATGTTTTCTAAGTCCACCCGAGGGTGGCAAAATCTGCATTTTAAGCCTACTTACGAGTAGCAAACCGCTTTAAAAAACAAACATGAAATGTTTTGTTCCAATTCAGGCAATCCGGTCTATACTTGTATGCTGTGCACATCACGTAGTAAATCTAGGCTAACAACCGGAATAAGAGCATATAATGTTTTCAAAACTCGATATCATAGTTAGTAGAGGCCGATCTTTGATCGGGCGAGCGGGGGTGCTCACGAAGTAACCTTCCCCAATCGTACCTAAGTTCCCGAGCCGAGGCAACTTTGGTGATGACGGACACGTGGCCTTAGGCAAACGAGTCAGGGTTTCCTAAATTCTCCAAAATAAAATATTTAGGTGGCGACTCTGTATCTAGCAAAGCAGTCCATGTCTGGCACTTCTTTCAAAAAAATCTGTTTTCAAAAACGATTTGCCGGATTTGGACTCTTTGATGATTCATCGGTCTTGCATTGCACTCTGCGAGATTAGATACAGGACCGTGACATTTGAGTCCTGAACTGTAGTGAGCCCATAATGGACAGAACGGGATTTCCCTCCCGGGACGTTTTGGGACGTTTACAGTTTCTGGCGACTCTGTTGGGGAATTAGAGAACTTGACTCGAACTCGTGATATCTAGATTTGACTACACTTGTGTGTTTCTTTGCATTGCATTTGCATTGGTGCGCCTAGGACACCGTGTTTGCCGTATGCTATTCCTAAATGGTTTGTCGGAGACTCGCTTCGAGAAGCGTGCCATAAGGCTGACCGGTTGCGGGCTCTGCCACGACGGGAACACAAACCCCAGTTTTACCGGGGCACCCTTTTTGACCATTCGACCTAGTGCATATTCGGAATCCATAGTGACCATTACAAGCTTGGACAGGTTACTTACCCAATCATAGGTTGTTTGAAACCGCTGCGTGCGTAGTGAAACCCTAGCTCCTGACAAAATAGGACAGGGAAACCCTACCCCAACATAGGGGTGTTTGGGCTCTCACTTGCTTGTTATGTGCTTTTAGAGTGCGTCTCTACAGGAATGCATGTATCAGTTTGCAAGTTTGGGGCATCAAGCTTGTGGGCACCAATTCAGTATTTTGGGAATCAGTTATCTGCAAGTTTTAGATTCAGTTTTGGGGGCAGTGATTTGGGGATAATGATCAGTGTTTGAGAACAGAATTTTCATCTTATCAACTATGTTGTGTGTCCAACTGTGTGTTGTGTATTTATTTAAAGCCGTTATGCTGTCCGTTTGTCTAGTTGTTTATTTCCTTATTATTGCTTTATTTTTCTTTTTGCTAGGTAGTTTAGCACAATTGCTTCAGACCAAGCAGATATTCCCCAAGCACTCTGGACAAGAGGTCGTCGACTCAATCGATCTGAGGATCTGGTCGACGAACAACCAATGTTCCACTCTCTACCCCCGGTTATCAAACGGAGGCCGAGAAAACGCAGTGTATCTGAGTAGAGGTTGCCAGAGCAGTGGTCTACCCCATCAGTGGACAGTCGGGCTGAGGTCTTAATTGTTGCCATAGAGATAGATATACCAGTCAGTCAAATGGATCAGCAGAACACGTCAGGGATGGAGGCAATGATGCGTCAACTCCAAGAGAGTATGAAACTCATGTAGCAAGACGCTGTCCACCAAGCGGAATTTTCCAAGCAGCAGGCTGCAATCATCCCCTAGCAGGCCGAGCTAATCACCAGGTTGCAACAGCAAAATGGAGCATCTGCTTCGCATCAAGCTCCTCTACCACCAGGGGTTCAGACACCCGGGGAAACACCAAATGTCCAGGAGGGTACGGACATTCCGATAGGGTCAGCTCCGCCCCCAATTTTACCCCAACTATCCAAAACACCTACCAATCTACTTGACTCTCCCTTCGAGTTCGAGGTCAACCCTACAGCATTGAAATTGAACAAGCTTGAGAAGTTGTTCAAGAAATCCCAAGGGGAGAAGTCTATCCCGGACATTGAGGACGGGTATACCGACATGGCTGTAACGCTGCCAGATAGATTCAAAATGCCATAAATCGACCGCTTTGACGGATCTGGGGATCCCATGGTGCATCTCCGGTTGTTCTCAGATATACTACGGCCGATGGGCCTCACCAGACCGCAAAAGCTTTCATTATTCGGCCGGACCCTGTCGGGTGTGGCCGCTATCTGGTACGTGAAATTAGAAGACGATGTTAAGCAGAACTGGATGAGATAGCCGAGGCTTTCATTGTACAGTACTCCTATAACGTACAAATCGAGATTACAACCCGTGATCTTGAGACAACAAGGCAGGAGCCTAAGGAGAGCTTTTCGGAGTTCGTAGCCAGGTGGAGGGCGAAGGCCTCAATGATGACCCTAAGGCCTACTGATAAAGATCAAATCCGGATGATTGTGCGCAATCTCCAGCCTAAGCTGATGCAGAAAATGATCGTGCTCCTTTTCCCTACCTTTTTCAGATTTGCATGAGATGGGAGTACAGATTGAGGATGCCTTGAAGCAGGGCTTGATTGATAATGACAGAGAGCAACCCAGAAGAACCTTCAACCGCAACAACAACACAGGCACCAGAAATGCCGCAAATGCTAGAGCTTCAGAAGTAAGCATGGTCACCACCATCCCCCCTCCAAGACCCATGGCAGCTACACCTTTCTCCGGCGCGTCCGGAATCAACACACAAACCACCAAATACCAACCTCGAGGCTAGAGAACCATCACCCCGTTATATATGCCCCTATCCAAGGCTCTGGGGGTATTAATCAGGAAAGGGCACGTAAAGCCTCTGGAGCCGAGGCCATTGCCAAATCCACTCGCTCCCTCTCATAACCCAACAAAATACTGTGCATATCACCAACAACATGGTCACGACACTGACCAATGTTTTAGATTGCGTCATGAGATTCAAGATCTCGTTGACAAGCAGGTGATTATGCCTCCAAAAAAACCCAATGTCACAATAAACCCTCTCCCACCGCATAACCAAGCTCCACCCCCCAAACGTATCAACTTTATCCAGACTGGGGTCGTGTCTTACGATTCTAGCATATATATCACCCCGTCCCATCTGCCCAAGCTGGAGGTGCTCCTTCCTGACTGCACTGACTTGTGCATGTTGGACATCTCCAGAACCCAACCCGAACCAATGGTGATGACTGTCGAAGACAGAACAGGGGAGATTTCAGGGCAGAATGGGATTGTTGAGTCAGAATCCGAGGAATCTGGGAGTTTTGCTGAGGAGGTATACAGTCCGAGTGACTACATTCTATCAGTGGGCCAGGTTGGGCCAAATGTAGAATTACCGGCGGGGGCAGAGCTTTGTGTAATACAGGGGGATAAATATGGTCAGATGATAGATGACTTGGCAGCTGTGGAAGAGGACTTTGCTAACCTCCAATTTTTCAATGAACAAGATCCAGAGGGCATGGTAGTCAACTGGTCAGATTTTGAGGACTCAGCAGAGGTCACCGGATGGCTTGATAACCTACCAGATGTTGTCGACGAAACTCAGTTGGAACGGGGCCCGGTAGGGGCAAGAACATCAGTTGAGGCCGGAAGGGTCGGAAATCAGAATGCATCGCCGGAGAGCGCCGGCGCTAAGAATTTCGCTCAGGATCTAGGCATTTTGAATACAGGAATTATAGAGCAGCCAGCTGTACTGACACAGTTGGAGCAAAAGGGGATCGAAGAGTTTGAGGGAATCAGAAAAGCCAAGGCCCCTGTGGGGACTGAAACTACCGTGTGCACGAGGACAGAGAATGTTACGAGCATGTGGATGGAAAATACTGTAAGTACAATTATACCGGAGTCGGACAGGTGTCTGTCGGCTGCCGACGGAATGTGGTGGGAGGACGATGATCTATGTCTTGCCCACACGGATGAGGATTGGGGGAGCAACCAGCCAGACGATACCTGGTACATCGGCGAAGTCGATCATATGACTAGAAGCAGGCGGTATTTCAAGCCCCCACATCTAGATCAGCCAGAGGCGTCTAGGAAAGATAAGGAAGCGGAGAAACAGAAAGAGAAGCAACTCGAAGAAGAGGCTGTACTGAAGCAGTTGAAAAAGATACAAGCAGACATCTCCATCTGGGAACTGCTTATGGCATCGCGAGTGCATCGACAAACTGTCTTATCGGCCATGGACAAGGCCAAGCTCTCAATAGACACCACGCTTGAACAGCTGGTGGGCTTAGTTTTTCCGGGAGGGGCTACCCCGATGTTGACTTTCTCCGACAAAGGACTGCCACCTGAGGGTGCGAACCATAACAAGCCACTCTACATCTCTGTGGAGTGTAGAAACAAATGGATACCCGTGGAACTTGTCGACACAGGGTCCGCCATCAATGTATGCCCGGCAAGAACTGCATATGCAATCGGTTTAAAGACCGCGGACTTTGTGCCGATAGCCCAGGTGATTCGGGCATATGCTAACACAAGCAGAGAAGTAATGGGGACAGTAAAAATTCAGACCAAGGTTGGGCCGGGACAGCATGAGGTGGACTTTCACGTCTTAGAAGTTCCCGCAACCTTCAATCTACTCTTGGGGCGGCCGTGGCTGCACCAGGTGAAGGCAGTTTCGTCCACCTTACATCAGATGGTGAAATACCCCCATTGGAAGGGAGTAGCCATCATTTTTGGGAATTCATCGATCCATCCACCGCCGGAGGTGTCTACACCAGTCTTGGAAATTGAGCACGGTATAGAGGATGTGTTCTTATCCGGTTTCACTCTAGCTGAGGCCCGGGTCGTGCAGAACATTTTGGCAGTTAATGAGGGGGTGTATGTCGGTGGTCAATCAGTATACCTTATGAACAAGCTTCAACACATCCCCAGGATGGGATTGGGAAAGAGCGGCTGGAAGGGCATTGCAGCGTTGGCCGAAGTGCCACACGACCCACACACCTTTGGCTTGCGTTATCTGCCCACCAAAGAAGATTGGATAAGGAAAGGTAAGGAGTGGCTAGGAGAGCCAGAGCAAAGAAGGCAGGAAAGCCATATGAGTTAATGCACCGACCCATCCAGCGTACCCTAAACGGACGCTTTGTCCGGGAGGGGGAGGACTTTCCATTTTGTGGCTTCCCGGAACCATGGTTGAACACGGAGAGGAAGCACGTGCTAGGGTTTGAGATCTTCTTCGACCTGCAGTTATCCGGGGATGACGTTGCCAAAGAGCAGACGGACCCATTAGCTGAGGTTGAGCAGAGCAAGAAAGTGGAGTCTGAGGACGCCGAAAGTGAAATGGGGGTAGCGCTGACATGTCTACTTTAAGATCCTCCGATCGAGCAGAAGTGCTCAGGGGAAAACTTTTCGGTATACGTGATCGGGAATGAAACGATTGCGGGCCTACCAGCAAACATTTTGGATGCATCTATCGCACCCTCTCTCATTTGGCAATATGAAGAGGGATTTTTGTCAAGCGGCACCGGGTCAGGTAGTGAGCCGGAATCTGATTCCACCAAATCTGTTGAGTCGGAATCAAGTTCCAGCTCGACTGAGTCTGAGTCCGGTATTCCAGGGGGTGATAACCCGGATACCACAGTCCTGTCCAAGTCGTCTTTTTCTTTCTCTTTTGAGTCTGTTGTAACCAAAGAATCGGACGATTTGGATGTGTGTAGACGCGACCGCGTGGGGCCCTCGCTACAGTTCGGACTCGATTTGTGTCACGGTTCTTAATCTGAACCAAAGAGTCCAAATCCGGCAAATCGTTTTGAGAAACAGATTTTTGAAAAGAAGTGCCACACATGGACTGCTTTTCCAGATACAGAGTCGCCACCTAAATATTTTATAAGGGGGAATTTAGGAAACCCTGACTCGGTGCCAAAGGCCACGCGTCCGTCATCACCAAAGTTGCCTCGGCTCTGGAGCTAGGGTATGATTGGGGAAGGTCAACTATGAGCACCCCCTCTCGCCCAATCCGAAGATCGGCCTCTACTAACCATGATATCCGTTTTTGAAAACGTTATGTGTTCTTATTCCAGTTATTAGCCTAGAATTACTATGTTATGCGCACAGCAAACAAGTATAGACTAGATTGCCTAATTTGGAAATAAGCATTGCATATCCGTTTGTCTTAAAAAGCACTTTGGAATTTGCTACTCGCAAGTAGGCTAAAATACGGATTTCAACGAGTTTTTTCAACTCAGACAATCCAACCTTCACCCACAGGCATTCAAACAGTTTATCACATAAGCATCTAGCCACATAGTAAGCATGCCGTCATGATAGCATTCACACGCATGCGATATGCTAAAGCATGAAAATACTTACATCGTACTCCGTGCCAAAACAATAAACTAGTTAGCCAACATGCATGGTCCTAGTTCATGTCAAATTGACTAATGCAACATATACAGGATGCAATTAGAGTAGGCTCGGCTAACCTAAACATGGCATGTGAAATGCAATCAATTGATGCACGTATTCAATTTGGAATTGAAGTACAAATGCAGTTAGCATGATGTACCGAGCCCGGTGCGTGCGAGACAAATGCATGGAGGCACGCATGCATAGCATAAGGTATGCTGATTTAAACATGCCCTAATCTACCTTCATAAGCAGGTAAATAAAAGGGAAGAAAGAAGCGGGGATTGGAAGACATGCACACACACGCACCCACACCTATTATAGATTCGCCCTCGCCTGGAGGGACCAAATAAATATTAGAGATAATTAACCTACAAGCTAATTAAATATTACAGGCCATCTAATTAGCTAAGCAAATTAACTAATCTAGGGAAAACCGGTAAACCGCCTCGGAAAGAGAGCCCAATACAAAGCATGCTCGGTCCTGCTCGGAAGCACACTACCATGCATAGGCCGCCTCTGTTTTCCCTACTCTGCCTCTTTGAAGACTGCCAAAGTCTTAGAATTGCTTCCCTGGACATTGGGAGACACCACCAGCTGAGTAGAATGGCCACCGGCAGTGGTATGTGATCACCAGCTATTAGTGAAGCTATCAGCCACCAATGGATTGCCGGTCGGCACTAAAAACTGCCGGTTGGCAGAGAATGTCTGCAGAACCTGCAATTGACAGCAGCAGAGGGCAAGGCATAGCATGGCAATGCAATTCAAGCAATGTATGCACCAATCCTATCCCTCATCATGTGTATGACTCAAAGGGACATGATCCTTGGTTCTCGGACCATCAATCACGCATTTCAATGTATGATGGCCCGAAGAATCAAGTGTGCACTTTGATTTCAAATGTAATGCACGCAAACACATAAGGGCCCAATCCCTATCACTAAATCAAGGGACAAGGCATGCATGTTCAATGCAACCTAAGCATGTTAACTAATATGCAACATGGTATAAAAGGGAGCATGCGAACATGCAATGCACATTAGGTACACAACCTAAGCAACAAGGCAAACAAGAATGCCACAACTATGCGAACTACTTAGAGCATGCAAGATGTAATCCAATCATGCCACATGCTAGTAATTTGACCAAGGGAATGCATGCCAATTGCAAATGATTTCAAGCATGTGTAGACACCCCATTTTTGACCGACCTTAAGACTCAGACGTCACCGATTGAGTGCTTGGTGATATTACATAATGTGCTCGTTCAGAAGTTTCAGAGTCGCGGCCGTCAGCCCTGCCTCCGGACTTCCGAACCCTCTTTTGTGCTTTGCCTCGGTTTGCGAACCAAGATCAATTTTCGCTGTTTCTTTTCCTGAGGGGAGGGAGAGGTCCCGTAGACCATCTCTCAGTGGCCGTGGGCTACATTTGGTGGCCGTAGGCCATTTTGCCCATTTCGGAGCCCGGTTTCCGGTTTTTCGGGACCGTTGGCCGTGTGCCTCAGTTCGGGACCGCCTAACCATCTCTGTTTGCTCTGATTTTCGACATACTTCTTATCTACTCCCTTTTGAGGGACACTGGGGTCTGAGAGACCCACTTCGTGCCCGAATGCCACGTTCGGTGCTTAATAGGCAATTTTCGGGGCCTCGAACTGCGCGTTTTGGCCCCCGAGCCTTCATTTTGAATCGGTTTTTGTTCATTTTTGGCAGGTACCTCTGTTTTATCACCAGGAAGGCCGTAGAAGGGTGGGAGGCTAGCAATTGTTTCAACAACCAGTTTTTGCTCCTCCGGCGCCCTCCGACGCCCGTTTTTCTCACTTCCGAGCTAATGTTGAACAACCTGGGCCCTTTTTCTTGAACTTTGAACCACATATTTGTGATGTACACACATGGGAGGACCCTAAAAGTTGGTGGTCGGCCACTAATGTTGCTTGACCCTTTTGAACCCCTCCTTCCAAGCCAATGTTGAACACCCTTGGGCCACTTTCTTGAACTTTGAACCACATATTTATGTTATACACACATGGGAGGACCCTAAAAGTTCATGGCCGGCCAGAAAATCCAATTGAACCTTTTGAACCCCTCCTAAAAATGGCTTGTTCTCCCTCCTGTTTTAGAGTTTCCAAATTCGAACCACAGGGTTGTGAAAAAGGGACCTGGGAGGCCATCTTTTTGTGGTGGCCGGCCACTAACTCAACTTGACCTTTTTGACCCCTAGCCGGCCGGCTAGGGGGGGTGGCCGGCCGGCCACCTGCAAGTCCAAAAACCAGCCGGCCATGTTCCTTGCAGTACACACTTTACAGCTGTATAGCTGTATCCCCCAGAAAATATCTCAATCCGGGGGATATTTTTTGGGGGAAAACTTGCCTCCTTTTCCACCATCTTTTCCCCACCTTTACACCCTCTTTTTGTTCCATATAACCATGGGCCAGCAGTTGTGTGAGGGGTTAGAAAAAAAACCTTTAAGCTTCTTGCATTATATCCCCTCTCCTTCTCTCATTTCTACCCTAAAACACCCAAGTTTCATCCCCTTTTCTTCACTACCACCTAACACCATCACCACCACTCCATTTCCAGTAGCAAGGAGGAATTTTCAGAGGCTAAAGGTGCTGCAACTTGGTCCAAGAAGCAACCAAAGATTGGTCTACAAGGGTGAGTTGCCATTTCCCCCTTTTTGAGCTTATTTTTGCAACATTTCTTAACCATATATGCTTTTTGCTTTGAGCTCCGGCCATAACTTAAATTGGCCTTATTTTGAGCTCTTTTTCACTTTTTCTTAAGGGCTCAACCCTGTTTGAGCCCCCCATCTTGCACTTGCTTCAATATCTTCCTTAAATGCTATTTTCTTGCATGCTTTGGCATCCCATTATGCTTCCATTTTTGGGCATTTTACAGAACTAAAAATAGGCTTATTTTGAGTCCCTCTTCAACATTGAACAAGGTCTCAACATTGTTTGGGACCTCCATGCTATACTTGCCTTTATATTCTCTTTTGGGTCCCATTTTTGCATGTTTTTGCAGCCTATCATGCTTCGATTTTTGGCCTTTTTAAAGTACTAAAAATAGTCTTATTTTGGTCCATTCTTGATGTTTTATTAAGGGCCTTTCATGGTTTGGGACCTCCATATGCTACTTCATGTTATATCCCTCCTTGGTCCCCTTTTCTTGCATGTTTTGGCAGCCTATTATGCTTCGGTTTTTGGTCATTTTACAGAACTAAAAATAGTCTTATTTTGGTCCATTCTGCATGTTTATTAAGGGCCTTTCATGGTTTGGGACCTCACATTATGCTACTCTCATGTTATATCCTCCTTGGCCCTTTTCTTGCATGTTTTGGCAGCCTATTATGGCTTTCGGTTTTTCAGTCATTTTACAGAACTTAAAGAATAGTCATTATATGGCCCATTCTTATGTTCATCAAAGGGTCTTTTGGCTTTTTGTGAATATTTTGATATCTTTGTTTATAGCCACTCTTTGAGCCTCATTTTAGCATATGCATTTCAGCATGTTTTATACTGATTTTGGGGCTTCCATAAACTGTAAATGTGCATATTTTTGGTCCCTATTCAGTGTTGTTAGAAGGTAATTTTTAAGTTTGGGTTTTGGCATATACCACTATTTCATTGCCTCTCTTGGCCCCTATTTTTGCATGCCATTTGTTGGCCAATCTTTGCTTGCTGTTTGGCCATGATTTGTACTGATAAAATGTTTATTTTGGGGCTTCCTATGCTTCTGTCTTTTCATTCCATGTACCAATTATGCATGCTTTGTAATAAGCTGAGTTCACTTCTATGTGCTAATTTTGCATTTTCGGGAGAGATTCCATGCATCGGGCGTATTCGCCTCATTTCGGGCGATGTTTTCCCACATTTAATTGCTAAAATCCATAGACATGTTTGCATATCAATTTTAGCCAATATTGGCATTTGCGTACTGCCATTGTGCTCGGTTTGGGCGTGCCGCGTGCACGCATTTCGAGGCACTTTATTTCATCCATCGGCTCTTATGTGGTGTGGCTGAGGCCTCTCTGTTAGTATAGTGCCAGTCATGTTGCATTTTCCATGCCATTTTAGCCATATTGCATTGCGTATGCCAATTCGCATCGGTTTGGCGTACCGCGTGCACGCATTCGAGGCACTTCATTTTCATCCATCGGCCTCTTATGTGAGTATCGGCTGAGGCTTCTCATGTAGTATGAGTCCAGTGTTTGCATTCTATATGTCATTTCATGCAATTGCAATTGCATATAACCATTGTCTCGGTTTGGCGTGCCCGTGATGTCACGCTATTTCGAGGCACTTTCATTTTCATGCTATCGGCCTCTTATGTGAGTGTGGCCTGGCTCTCTCAATGTTAGTGTAAGCCCCATATCTATTTCATGTTATTTGGCTTGCGTATGTCATTTTCTCGGTTTGCGTGCCCGTGTGCACGCATTTCGAGCAATCTCATTTTCACAGCATAGTGCATAACTAGGTTGTATCTTAGATCGCTATTCAATGCATTTTCTCGGTTTGTGTGCCCTGTGTGCCGCACTCGAGACATCTCATTTTCATAGCATTGCGCCATACTAGGTTGTATCTTAGATCGTCAATTTATGTATTCTCGGTTTGCGTGCCCGTGTGCACGCATTTCGAGAAACATCCTCATTTTCATAGCATTTGTGCATGCTAGGCTGTTCTTAAGTTGCTTCATGCATATCATGCATATTGCATCGTGTTCGGATAGGTTTGGGGGAAAGGGAGAAGGAAGAAGGGTTAGCCGGGCACGGGAAGACGAGGTGCGTTTCGTACTTCCGAGTGACGGAACGTGTCCTCAATTCCCAGTCACCGACACCCCGGATTACCCATTTGGATTAGTGAGAAGTTAGGTTCTTGTTGTGTTATACGTGGCATTCATTCTAATATTTATTGGCACATTCTCGACTCCTCTGCCATCATTGCAATCAAATAATGCGTGATTTGGTGGCACAGAGGATCGAGGCAGCATATAATCTGTGAAATACATGCTATGCCCTTTCCTGCTCTCTGTTGCAGCAATGCAGGAATGCAACTCCGAGTTTTGGGCGGCTTTCCAAAAAAATCACACAGAGGCTAATTGGGGCATCCTAGTTGGATCCCGCGCAGACAACCGGACATGCATCATCCTCAGAAGCAAGGCAGTCCCTGGCTGCATGCAGTTTTATTTATCTTCTTAGTTGATTTGTAATTAATTAGGATTTGTACATTATTCGGACTGTAATATTTGGACTGTAATATTCTTTATTTGGACTGTATATTTATCGGACCCTCTGTGCGAGGCATAATTGTAATAAGTGTGGGTGAGTGTGATGTATGTCTTCCAACCCCGTCTTCTTCCCTTTTATTTACCAGCTTATTGATAGGGTAGATTAGGGCATATTTAAATTAGCATACAGTATGACAGCATGTTTGCATCATTCATCTGTTTTGCATGCACCGAGCTCGGCGCATCATGCTAACTGTATTTGTATTTCAATTCCAAGTTGAATACATGATTAGCTGTAGCATTTCATATACCATGTTTAGAATAGCCGAGCCTGCTACAGTTTGCATTCTTGCATGTGTTGCATTAGGCATTTCTGTATACTTAGGATCATGCATGATTTCTAATGTAGTCTCTTTTTTTGGCTTGGAGTACTTGGTAAGTTTTATGCTTTAGCATCCTTGCATGCGTGTGAGTGCTGCCATGAATAGCATGCTTACCATGAGGCTATATGCTTACGTGATATAACTGCCTGAATGTCTGTGGGTGAAGGATGGGTTACTTAAATTGGAATAAATCATCAAATGTTTTAAGCCTACTTGCGAGTAGCAAACCACCTTTCAAAAATAAACATGAAATGTTTTGTTCCAATTCAGGCGATCCGGTCTATACTTGTATGCTGTGCGCCTCATATAGTAACCTAGGCTAATAACCGGAATAAGAACACACAAAGTTTTCAAAAATAGATATCATGGTTAGTAGAGGCCGATCTTTGATCGGGCGAGCGGGGGTGCTCACGAAGTGACCTTCCCCAATCGTACCCAAGTTCCCGAGCCGAGGCAACTTTGGTGATGACGGACACGTGGCCTTTGGCACCGAGTCAGGGTTTCCTAAATTTCTCAAAATAAAATATTTAGGTGGCGACTCTGTATCTGGCAAAGCAGTCCATGTTTGGCACTTCTTTCAAAAATCTGTTTTCTCAAAACGATTTGCCGGATTTGGACTCTTTGGTTCAGACTTAGAACTGTGACTCTAATTGAGTCCGAGCTGTAGCGAGGTCCCCCGCGGGCTTGTTACAACATGCAACACATGCAAGCAAAGCATGCAAACATGGGATAATGTAACAATACTTGAATGGCATACAAGGGATGGACTTACACTAATTGGACGGCTCTAAGTTAGGTCCAAAACAGTGGTCAAAGCTTAAGAAGATGGGACCAAACACACATACACGCATGCGCATGTTAAGGCCTAAACACTCAAGCATCAAGGGGCATCTTTCAAGCACACTTAAAAGGGAATAATCATGGACATGGGGCATGCATTAAGCTCTGAAAATCATGCAAGGACATGGTGCCAAACCAAGCAAACAAGATAGGCTAAACATGCAACAAATGGCCCAAGCATTCAAGGCAAGCTAATGAAGTATTGAACTACACTTGACACGACCGCACATGGCAAGACTTAAATGACCAAAAACAGAGTTTTAGCACATAAAACAAAGCCCAAAGACCACTTAGATGGCATCTAAATGGCTTGAATTCAAAAGCATGCACAAATGCACTTTCAAGGAGCATACCACACAAGCTCATAAGGCATCAAAGAGGCATCCAAGGCAAGCATACAAGCATGCTAAGGGGACTGAAATGATGCCATAAATGGTGCCAAACCATTAAAATAAAGCAAGTAACGCATGCTATACCCTCACATACTTAAGGCCAACAAGCCAAAATGCAAAGGGAATATACTAAACACGTCATGGCCGACCAAAATGACTAAGGACAGACCTCTAGCATGGCAAAATAAGCACAAAAGCTTCACAAAGCTAGACCTAAAACGTGCTTGAACAATGGTTTACAACCTAAGGCATGTTAAGTCCTAAACATGGCATTACAAGGTAGGTATGCTAAGCATGCATGGTGTACCAAAACCAACATACAACAATGCTATTTCATGGCAAAATAAGCATAAATAACAGCCAAGGCATGGTCAACATGAGGCTTAGCTAGGTGCTCATTAAAGAGGCAAAAATGGCCCTTTTCAAGGACAACAACGAGAGGGGGTGACTCTCTCCTTCTTGGGACTTCAAAGCACCATCCTTACCACTGAAATCCCTCAAGATTTCAGTGGTGAGGAGGCCCAAACACCAAAGTCCCGGAGCTCACTCAAAATGGCACAAAATGGAGCCCCTCAAGGCTTAAGAGGGGTCAAACACCTCCAAACCACAAAACACTCTAAACAAACTATTTAGAGGGTCTAAAAACAGAACTTTTTTATATTAGTCACTAAGCTCAAAAATAGTTCTAAGATAGGCAAAAATAGTATGCAAGAATGGGGTAAAAATGAGTAAGATTGTTACCCTTGTTGACCTTCTTCACAAATGGTGGACCAGCCCCTTCCTTGAGCTCAAAACAACTCCCAAGCTTCAAGAACAAACCTCTGGCCCTTCAAGAACCAAGAAAAGGTGTAACACTATGTGTTTGTGTGCAATAGTAAGACACAAACACACTTATACACACACAAAGGCAAAATGAGAGAGAGGTATAGAGATAGAATATATATCAATCCTAACCCTAGAACTCAAACCCTAAAATGGCTGTCTAAAATGTCTAACCTCTTTCAACAAGAGAGAGGACCTCTCTTTATAGAGCCTTTTGTCTTCTAAAGCTTACAAGACAAGCTTCTAAAGAGAGAGATGTGTATGGAGGGGAGCCAAATGCAAGACAGCTGTGTCAAAATATCTGCAAAAGAAGATGAACAGTAGTCGGCTGGCCAAAGATGCAATTGACCAAAAAAAGATAGCCGACCGGCCATCTATAGTGCCGGCCGACCAAACATTTGGCCGGTGGCAACAAAACACAGCCGATGGCCTCAAGCCACAGCGGTGATGGGTGGGGATAGTCTACAAGCCCTACCCTGCCTCTCAAAGGCAAAACACAAGTGTTTGGTGTCAAACCAAGCACAAAATAGTCGAGTCAAGAGGTCTTGTGACGAGGCGGGCTGCCAAGGCTTCCGGAAACTCAAGACGAACACAAATATAGATAATCACCGAGTGTTCAAATGGAGACGTCCAAGTCTTGAGGACGGTCAAAAATGGGGTGTCTACAATGTGCTTAATGAGAATGATATGGCTGTGGTTTCTGAGTACTTTTCTGTGCCCTTGATTTATTGCATTAACTCAGACTTTCAAAATTTTAATGAAAACGACGAGGAAGAAATTCCTCTGATTTTGCAACGCTTAATTAACCAAGAGCGGGAAAGATTTGTTAAACCCTTAATGGATGAAATCATTACTGTGAATATTGGTACTGAGGAGGACCCGCGGCTGGTCCAGATCGGGTCCACGTTGTCTTCGGAGGAACGCGAGCACTTAGTCGCTTTATTAAAAAATTTCACAGATGTTTTCGCGTGGTCCTACGAAGACATGCCTGGAATCGATCCTGAGATTGTACAGCACCGGATCCCTCTTGACCCCGAGGCTCGACCCGTTAAACAAAACTCAGAAGGATCTGCCCGGACTGGGCTCTCAAGATTAAAGAAGAGGTCACCAAGCAAATCGACGTAAGTTTCCTGCTGGTATCCGAATACCCAACTTGGTTGGCCAACATCGTTCCGGTGCTGAAGAAGGATGGTAGGACCCGGGTATGCGTGGATTTCAGGGACTTGAATAGAGCTAGTCCGAAGGACGACTTCCCCTTGCCGCATATCGATGAGTTAGTGGACTTCACAGCGGGGCATGCTTTGCTTTCGTTCATGGATGGCTTTTCGGGCTACAACCAGATAGTGATGGCACCTGAAGACCGAGAAAAGACTGCATTGACCACCCCGTGGGGGACCTATTGCTACAGGGTAATGCCATTTAGGCTGAAGAACGCTGGAGCTACATATTAACGGGCTGCGACCACAATATTGCACGACATGATCCACAAAGAGGTTGAGGTGTATGTGGACGACATGATTGTCAAGTCCAAAGAAAGAGAGGGCCACTACACCGCCTTGCAAAAGTTTTTTCATAGGATCAGAGAATTTCGGTTACGGCTGAATCCTCAGAAGTGTACGTTTGGTGTTACAGCAGGGAAAATGCTGGGGTTTCTGATTACACAGAGAGGTATCGAAGTCGACCCTTCCAAAATCAAGGCCATCCTAGAAATGCCACCACCAAGGACTAAAAAGGAGGTGCGAGGCTTTCTGGGTAAAGTGCAATTCATAAGACGGTTTATCTCAAAATTAACCTTGACTTGTGAACCACTTTTTGGCCTCCTGAAGAAAGGAAAGAAGTTCTAATGGGACGGCCGATGCCAAGCTGCTTTTGAACAGATCAAGGAATACTTACAGAACCTACCTGTGTTGTCACCACCTAAGCCGGGGAAGCCGTTGATCTTGTATCTTTTAGTGACTGAGACCACAATGGGCTGCATGCTCGCGCAAGATCTGAGCAAAAAGATGTTAGAGTACGAAACCCGCTACACACCGTTGGAAAAGGCTTGCTTAGCCTTGGTATGGGCTACCAGGAAGCTGCGGCACTACCTGTTAGCTCACTCTATGCAGGTTTCAAGATTAGATCCCATCAAATATCTCTTCGAGAAACCGGCACTTACGGGCAGGCTAGCTCGTTGGTTGCTTTTGCTTTCCGAATTCGATCTGAAATATGTAATGCGCAAGTCAGTCAAGGGAAGAGCAGTAGCAGAATTCTTAGCCAATCATCCTGTGGAAGGAGGTGAGGCAGTTGAGTACTTATTTCCAGATGAGGCCATTTTGCATATCGAAGATGAGTTTTGGACGATATACTTTGACGGAGCGTTGAACCAGTATGGGTATGGGATAGGGGTGTTGCTGATAGCACCCGACAATTCCCGTATCCCTTTAGCATTTAAACTCCGATTCAAAGTCTCGAACAACGAAGCAGAGTACGAAGCATGCATTGCTGGTCTAGAAGCGGCCCTGGAACTAGGGGCAAGATGGTTGGACGTCATTGGGGACTCGAACCTTGTCGTATCCCAAGCTAAGCGGGATTGGAAGGTCAAAGAGGAAAAGATGATAATGTACCACCAGACCTTGGACCTGCTGATTCCTCGGTTTGAGAAGCTAAACTTCACTCATCTACTAAGAGAAAACAATAGGTTCGTAGATTCACTAGCAACTCTATCTTCCATGATAGACATCCCGTTTGGAGTCAAGATGCGTCCAGTCATTATCGACTAGAAATTTGTGTCGGCTTACGAGTCGATTGCTGCTATAGATGAGGTTCAAGATGAGAACCCCTGGTATTACGATTTTTGGAATTTCTTGGAGAATGAAGCATATCCACCAGGGGTAAATGCCAAGGATAAAAGGGCAATCAGAAGAATGGCCGTTCAGTTCATCATCTGTGGAGGTAAATTGTATAAGAGAGGTCATCTTGGAATGCATAAGCTGTGCGTTGAAGCTGAAGAATCAAAACACCTGATGGAGGCCATCCATAGAGGGGAATGCAGTGCGTATATGAATGGGGTAATGCTAGCGCAGAAGATCCTCAGACAAGGTTATTATTGGTCGACCATGGAGGAGGATTGTGATTCAGATAATGGTTCCCACTTCAAGAAGGAAGTGATTGACTTGTTGGAGAAATACAACGTGACTTTTCATAAGTCATCCACATACCGGCCGCAAACCAATGGAGCGGTTGAGGCCGCCAACAAGAACATCAAGCACATACTGCAGAAGATGGTGGAAACCTACCGGGATTGGCCAGATAAGCTGCCGTTTGCTCTGTGGGGTTACCGAACGCCAATTCGAACTTCTACTGGGGCGACTCCGTATTCATTAGTTTATGGGATGGAGGCCGTTCTACCTATCGAGATTGAGGTTCCGTCTTTACGAGTGTTGGCTGAGTGTCAAATAGCCGAAGCAGATTGGCAGCAGAGCAGATTTGAAGAACTCATGCTCTTTGATGAGAGAAGACTGAAAGCACTGTACCATGTTCAAGGTTATCAGCGCAGGATTGCCCGGGCTTTCAACAAGAAAGTTAAGTCCAGGAATCTAAAGGACGGAGATTTGGTACTCAAGGATAACAGAGCTCCCATTCATGACCGTAGGGGCAAGTTCAGACCCAATTGGACTGGTCCCTACATCATCAAGTCAATCTGGTCAGGTGGAGCTGTGGTTTTGATGGACCTAGATGGCCTAGAGTTCTCCCAACCGATCAACATGGACAAGTTGAAGAAATATTACCCTTGAGAGGCTCGCTGGGCCGAAAACCCGGAAGGGCGACCCAGGCAAAAGTTAGAGCAAGAAAAAGAAGAAAAAGAACAAAAAAAAAGAAAAAAAGAAAAATGCAAAGAATGAAGAAAAGAAAAGAAGAAAAATGAAGAAAATAAAAAGAAAAGATGAAAAAAGAAGAAATGAAATGAAATGAAAAGAAGAACGGAGCTCGCAAGGTTGAAAACCCAGAAGGACGGCCTTGGCAAAAGTTAGAGCACAAAAGGAGAGGTTAAATACACGAGTGTACCTTAACCCTGAACTACATAAGGCTTAATTCCCATCTTTGGGATACGTAGGCAACTTCATCCTGAAGTTCAGCCATAAACGTTTCCCCGATCAACTTTGTCCATTTGATCATCTCGGCCATCTTTGTCTATTTAGCATTCAAGAGTTCGGTTATGATTTCCGGTGTAGTGCTTTTCAGACTAGGGGCAACTTTTCGTTGCTATACAGTGTCGCGGTACTATTCAGACTAGGGGCAACTTTCCAGTTGCTAGGATCCGAGGTTGTGCATCTCAGTGACAGATTTCAGGCGTGTCCAGTTCTGATCCATATCGAAAATGGTTTTGAAAAGTTTTAATAAAAGTTGACTTTGTTCAAAATTAATCTTTTTACAACTTAGACCATTTTTGGGCCAAAGCAGAAAATTTTCAGTACCCACAACCTTCAATTTCATTGATTTCAATACAGTGTTCTCCTGCTCTTGCATACAAATTGAAGTTGCTTTTTATTACATTCATAAAGAAAACTTGAAAGTACTAATAAAGCAATAAATCTGGGGCATAGATAAGTCAGGTGTTCCTGCGCCCCCTCCCAGAGCTGGTCGAAGCCTCTGATGCCAAAGTGGGCCCTTCATGTGCCTCTTCATTGAGCCAATCCAAGCACTTATCAGACAAAGTGCAACTGAAGGTGGAAGCGGGGGCCAGGAGCTCTCTAGTCCTCCACGCTATGGCATACCGGGCAAGCTGTGCGCCTCGGGCTGGGAATGCAGCAGGGTACTCTCTCCCCTCTGGCGGGCAAGTCTGATCATGTCCGAACTGGCGTCGGAATCGGAACGGAAAATAGAAGACATAGTGTGTCATGCCAATCAATTGAATCCCAGGTTGACGGGTCATGTTGTAACTCATTGTCGGTAGATTGAGCCAAGGGCAGCGCCAAGCGATGCGGTTTGCAGACAAACTGCGCATCCAGTTGTACCACCACCCCTCATCCAGGGCATCGACCAGGCGTTGTCGAAAAAAGTAGCCGCGAGCTGAGTATGCTGGGCAAGACTCCACAATCTGTAACTTGTCCATCAACCACACCTGGGGAGGGTTGAAAAATGAGAGAATAAAGAATAGAGAGATGTACGATGAGAGAAAAGAAAGAAAAGGGTTTTGTGAGAAAAACCGAGCCTGAGGGCTGAGTGATGTGAGCTATACATATGTGAGATTGGGTGGGAAACATTACCTGCAATAGTAGTGGGCTCCCCGCAAGCCTAGCCGTCTCCCGGCAATGAAAAGCGTCTAAGCCCATCAATGTCTCAGCCAATGTCATGGCAATGCAGCTCTTGCCCTCCTTCAAACCATGGGCAACCTCGATCAACCAGACACTGAATCCACTGGAGCCCGGGGCAAGCAAGAAATGAGATAGCAAGCATAGGCAAAGCGCATGTTTTGGCTCCCGGCTGCACGTTTTGGCTCCCAAAACCTCGTTTTGCATCGGTTAGGGTTTATTTTTGGCATGGACCCCAGTTTCAATGTTAGGAAGGTGGTACAAGGGTGGGAGACCACCTTTTCTTCTTGGAAACCAGCTTTCTCCTTGGAGACCACTTTTCTCTCTCCTCCAGCTAGTTTTCTTGTCAGGAAACTGGTCTCCCTCACTTTTGGGCCATAATTTATGGTCTCCCATACCACCATTGTGTTGCATTCATCTGGGAAGCCACCTATTTGGTATGGCCAACCACCTTTGGCGCTTGACCCTTTTGACCCCTTGGTCTCCCTCACTTTTGAGCCATAATTTCTGGTCCCCCATACCACCACTGTGTTGCATTCACCCGGGAGGCCACCTTTTTAGCATGGCCGACCACCTTTTCTTGTTGACACTTTTGACCCCTGGTCAGCCGACCAGGGGAAGTGGTCGACCAACCACTTCAACTAGTCGGCCAGCCATCTCTTTTTTGGCATTGCCTTCCTGAGTTGTATACAGCTGTGCCAGCTAGGAGGCATTTGCCCCATCCTCCGAGATTTAACCCTTTTGTTTGTCTTCTTAAGGAAGCTTTGGCCCTTTTTGCTTAGCTTCTAAGAGAAGCTTGACCTTTTGTCAAGCTTCTTGAGGAAGCTTGACCCCTTTGGTCTAGCTTCCTCAAGAAGCTTGACCCTTTTGGTTTAGCTTCTTTTAGAAGCTTGGTCCCTTTGCTTGAGGCTTCTCCAAGAAGCCTTGGACCGTTTCTTCTATAAGAGAGGCTCTCCTCTCCATTTGCAAATTTTGAACACTCTGGCTAAGTCATACATACACTCTCCTCCATATCCCTCTATTCCAAGCTTCAAACTCCATAGTTCTTGACCCCTTTGCCTACCACCTCACAACCACACCTCCCCATCATCTATCTAACCATCTTGGAGCTTGTTTTCAGAGGCCAAGGAGTCACATTGTTGGTCCAGAGCTACTGGAGTTGCTGTGCTACAAGGGTAACACATTTCTTTCCTTTCAAGCACTTTTCTTGCCTCATATCTTAGCCCTATTTGCAAGCATCTTTGGGCTTCGTCATAAATTGAAAAAAGTTTTGTTTTGAACTTATAAACATGTTTGTTTAAGGTCAATTTTCTGTTGGGGGTCATCTACCCCCTTGCATGCTTCATCTCCTCATGTTTTGAGCTATGCATTAGAGCATTTGTGTTGGCCTTGGTTTGGCCTTTTAGCCACTGAAATCCAGTGGATTTTCAGTGACTAACATGTGTCTTTGAGCCTCAAAATCAGAGAGGGGTGACCCTCTCACCCCTCGATTTGTTTACTAGCTTCGTTGGCCTTCCAAAGGGGCTCCTATTTGCATGTTTCAAAGCCATATTTCAAGCCCTATTTGGTGAGTTTTAAGATCTGCATAGGCTTTGTCCAGAGCCCATTTTTCCATATAAAGTGTCTATTATGCATTTGTAGAGTAATCCTCTTCAAGGCCTTTCAAAGGGCCCTTCACTTGTATGCTTCCTAGCCTCATTCCAGGCCCTTTTTGGTGGGTTTTAGGATCTTCATAACCGCTGTCCAGGGGTGGTTTTTCCATTTTATGTGTCCATCATGTATGTGTAGAACAACCCCTTTCATGGCCTTCCAAAGGAGCCTATCATTCTTGCATGCATTGACTGAGTTTCAATGGGTTTTTGGGCATATTTTGGCATGGCATACTTCTTTTTTTGGCTGGTTTGGTGAGCTCTCATATGCTTCATATAGTTGTAGTACAACTCGTGGTTCACTAGCTTTCTTTGCGTGCTTTGTTGACCCTTGATTTTAGCACTTTTTGGCCATGCCTTAAACTGATTTTGTGCATATTTTGGACTACCTTAGTTCTGTTTTTGGGTCTCATGGTTGAATGATGCTTGTTTTGCATGCTTGTAGTTCAATGTCCATGCCTAGTTTTGAGTTTTGAGGTCTATTGCATGCATGTACTGAGGTGTTTTCATGCTTTGGGGTAATTTTGCATCATATGTCAGAGCCTATGTGAATGCCATATTCTCATGTTTTCTACTCTTTAAGTGTGCTTGAGAGTTGTGCATGAATGCCTCGTTTTCGGACCATTGAATGAGCTCCATTTCCTTGCATGTTGAGCCATCATTTTAGGCCATTTTCCCACTGTTTCAGACCTGCCTAGGGTTTGTTTGGGGTTGGTTTTGCCATGGGTGCATTGCTTTGTGTACCTCTAATGTGGCGCACTTTACTAGTTTCGGCATTCGGGCCATCTAGCTTGCATTATGTGGCATGCTTGCATCTTTCGGGACCATACTTTATGCCATTTCAGAGCTGTATCATGTGTCATCCTATGCCATATTTCATTCCTTGCTATGCCTTGTTAGAGTTGCATGTTGTGCCTTAGGATCGGTCCTTTGCATTCGTGCATGTTTGCATGTATTTCGGTTGTCTTATTTTCATCATATGGCCACTGATTTGGGTGCGGCTGAGGACTCTCCATTTTGGTATAAGCCTATCATGCATTGGGTATGCCATGTTGCAATGTGTTGTGCATGTTATGTTGTTTTAGGTGTTGTGTATGCCATCTCATTTCCTTGCATTGCGTATGCTAGGTTGTTAGTCGCATTGTGTATGCCATATGGTTCATAGCATTGTGTATGCTAGTAGCATGTTTGCATCTCATCCTTGCATGTTTGCATGATTATGTCGCAATATGGTTCATAGCATTGTGTGTGCTAGTAGCATGTTTGCATCTCATCCTTGCATGTTTGCATGATTATGCCGCATTGCATTAGGATTGCATGCAAGTTGCATTTGTGCATGTCATGCCATCCTTATTTGTTGCATCGTGTTTGGAGTAGGGTTTAGTCCAAACACGGGAAACGAGGGACGTTTCGTACTCCAGGTGACGAAACGTGCCTCGATTCTCGGTCGCCGACACTCTTGACTGTCCATGATAGAGTTGTTGGCTTTACTTGCTTATATGTGCATTCATTTCACATTGAGTCGTGCAATTCGACTCCTCAGCCATCATACATCGAGATGCGTGATTGGTGGCACGAGGATCGAGGATTACATCCCCTTGAGCTTGTGCAAGGACGGGGAGAGTGATCTTGCACACATATTGCTTTCTCTCTCTCTTGCCTTTGTTGCAGAAAAACCAGAATCCAAGGGCAGAAAGTGGTCAGCCGACCAGGTTTTCTGGCAGGCCGACCACCTTTTTTGGTTCCCACCACAAAAGGTGGTCGGCAGGTGTCTTCCAAGCCAATATCTGGTCGACAGCCTTCCCAGGGTAGAGTTTCAGCCTCTTGGAGCCTTGTGCAAATTTCTAAAATCAGTTACAAACAAAGGCGAGACGAGGCATCATGATGGAATTTCCCGACGAGGCGACTCGAGCATGCATACATCCATCGTCGCCCAAAACAGAGCCGAGGCAGTCACATTCATGTAGTTTACATGCTTACTTAGCTAGTTTGTTAATTAGTTAATGTTGTGTAATAATTAGCTATATCTGTTATTTATTCGGACTGTATTATTTATTCGGACCCCTCGAGGGGGGCAATGTTATAATAAGTGTGCGTGTGTGTGATATATGTCTTCAAACCCCACGTCTTTCTCCCTTTTATTTATCAGCTTATGATGGTTAGATTAGGGCATGTTTCAATTAGCATAATTATGCTCGCATGTTCGCATTCATTCATCTGTCTTGCATGCACCGGGCTCGGCGTATCATACTAACTGCATTGTATTTCAATTCCGAGTTGAATACGTGTTAGTTGTAGCATTTCACATGCCATTGTAGAATAGCCGAGCCTATTTTAGTTACATTTTTCATGTGTTGCATTTGGCATTCCAGCATAGTTAGGATTCATGCATGATTTCTAATCAGCTTTTGTTTTGGCTTGGAGTACTCGGTAAGTTTTATGCTTTAGCATCCTTGCATGCGTGTGAGTGACTGCCATGATAGCATGCTTACCATGAGGCTATTTGCTTATGTGATATACCTGCCTGAATGCCTGTGGGTGAAGGTTGGATTATCTAAATTGGAATAATGCATTGACTGTGAGTTTTAAACCCACTAGACAGTGGCAAAACCATGTTTTCTAAGTCCCCCCGAGGGTGGCAAAATCTGCATTTTAAGCCTACTTACGAGTAGCAAATCGCTTTCAAAAACAAGCATGAAATGTTTTGTTCCAATTCAGGCGATCCGGTCTATACTTATATGTTGTGTGCATCACGTAGTAAATCTAGGCTAACAACCAGAATAAAAGCGCATAATGTTTTCAAAACTTGATATCATGGTTAGTAGAGGCCGATCTTTGATCAGGCGAGCGGGGGTGCTCATGAAGTGATCTTCCCCAATCGTACCCAAGTTCCCAAGCCGAGGCAACTTTGGTGATGGCGGACACGTGGCCTTAGGAAAACGAGTCAGGGTTTCCTAAATTCCCCAAAATAAAATATTTAGGTGGCGACTCTGTATCTGGCAAAGCAGTCCATGTCTGGCACTTCTTTCAAAAAAATCTATTTTCAAAAACGATTTGCCGGATTTGGACTCTTTGATGATTCATCGGTCTTGCATTGCACTCTGCGAGATTAGATACAGGGCCGTGACATTTGAGTCCTGAACTGTAGTGAGCCCAAAATGAACAGAACGGGATTTCCCTCCCGGGACGTTCGAGGATGTCTACACTATTGAGTGATGCTTAATAATTCCTTTTAAAATTATTAAAATTTTGCACTTGATTCAGCGAATGAGATCTATAATTTATTTAATTTTGTTTTGAGTAAATTATCAACAAGTCCTATTTGAAAGATGTGTGGCCAATTTAATCCCATAACCTTTTGTTTATATCTAAAAGTCTTGTAGCATTTTTCTTCTTCTTTGTCTCTGTCTCTTGTTGATTTCTGGCGACTGTCGATCATGTTTTACTTCTTTTTTTTCTCTTTCTATTATATAGTCACCAACGACCTAGGACCACCATCGATTGGGGTTCACCAGCAACTACTGACCTCCGACTCTTTGTTTCACCCTTACCAACGACGAAGGTAATGAGTTCCTAGCAAAGAAGATGAGTAGATCTACTCAAATTTGATGTGGTTCTACTTAGATCTACATCAAATTCAGCTAGATATAAAGCCAAAATAATTGTTGGAGTACAATCCTCTCTCTATATCTGCCTCTCTCCTTTGATCTCTCAATTCTTTTTTTACATTTTTTGTGCCACACACTTCTCTTTTTCTGTTTTGATGGAGAAAATTTCAAAGTTCTAAACAAGTTGTTTTCAAGTTTTAGTTACAAGCAGTGAAAACTATAAAATTTTACAGTTTGAATTTATTTAGTGCTGAAATAAATCATGCTTTTAAAACTGTAAAATTTTGCAGCTTCATAACATAAAACTGTAAAATTTGATAATTTTATAACATGCATTAGAATTATAAAATTTTGCAGGTTCATATCATATTTTTCAATTTGATTAATAAGGATAAATGCTTAATAGATTTTTGTTTTGAAACTGTAACATTTTACAGTTTCAAATCTTACTTTTCAGTTTGATCAATATTGGAGATTATTTGCTTAAACTCTACAAAAATTGAAAAATAACATATGTTTTTTTCCAATTGTTGTTTGTTTGTTTGTTTGTTACATTTAGTACATTTTGCTATATTTTTTTCTCTAATTTCTCAATTTATTCCTCTTTTTTTTTTTTGTGCAATATTCTGGATGTTAAGTTTTTGTTCTTGGCAATCCCTGTTTGACAAAACTCCTTTTAGTTGTAATTTTATCCGATCTTTTATTTCAGTGAGACTATAACTATTTAGATGCGAATCCAACCCGAATTGTGCCTATGCAGAGGAGTTTGTGATGTTAATTCTTTCATGTTTGCCACTTCACCCAGGCGGGGTCGAGGGGTAGCGCCCCTAAAGCAAAAAGAAAAAATGCAGTCGAAGTTGTTGGTTCACTTGAGCGAAGAATTTTTGGTCCCAGAAGTTTTCATTGACTGTAAAAATACTAAGAAGCATTTCTCGCTCGAGCGACACTTTGGTGGCTCGAGCGAAGACACTTGGAAAAACAAACGTTTTAGTCTCCTCGCTTGAGCAAGCTTTCCTTTGCTCGAGCGACCATCGCCGCCCTGTTTTCTATAAATATGTGGTTCTATCAAATTTTAGGGTTACAGCTTCCAGATCTTCTTCCTGGGTATTAGCTTTTTGATCTAGAGATTCTTTGCTTGTTTCATTTGATGTGAGAGTTTAATCATGAATTGAGTAGACTATATCAAAGGGTTTGTTTAGTTTGTTTTATTTAAAAAGAGAGAGTGGTTCTTTGGTAAATTTTGGGAAATTTAGACCTGAATCTTTGGTGGATTTTGGAGTGACTCATCGTCGTGGATTCGACATCGGCGTTGTGGATTCAACGTTGAGCAAGACAATTCTGAGGTGAAGATGGGGCAAGAAGAGGCACACAGGGGTCGGTTCGATTCAAGCATGGATTCACTAGGTAATTGAGAGTACACTTGTGTAATTCCATTATGTCTTCTTAGTGGATTATTTTGTGGCTTTTGCCTGTGATTTTTTTTTAATCCCAATTGGAGGTGCTTCAATTGTGATTTTTCCACATTGAAATCGTTGTGTCGATTTGTCTTGATTGTTTGATTGAGATTGTTATTTATTGCTTAAAATTGATATATAATCACAAATCAATATCTTTGGGATTTTTAGATTTTACATTGGATACTCCGGTGAGTCTCCGGTGGTATTTTTAACATTCAACGAACATTCTAGACATTCCGGTAACTTCTGGCGACATTTAGAACATTCCGGTAATACTTCAGCAAACTTCCGACAATACTCTGGCGACTTCTCGATGATAGTACACATTTCGATGAGTCTTTGGTGACCGTTAGATGGAAATCCGGCAGTGGTGGGATGTAGCAATGTCTATAATTATTTTTTTTTTTTTGTTGAAATAAAAGATTTTTTTGGTAACAATTAAAAATATGTAAGACTAATTGGTATAAGTGTTTTGTTTTGAAATTAGATGGTTTTTAAACTGTGTATGAGACTCACCGGTAAGTTTCTTTTTTTTTTTTTACGCAACTCGACAAAGCCAACCCAAATAATCAATTGAGACCAATTCAAATATTGAATAAGTAAGCTTTCAAGCTTCGTAAATCTTATATTTTGATTAATAAGTCTAGGCATTCACCTGGTTAATTTTTTATATGATCTTTTCATTTTATAATTCACGACTGATTTAATAGTTTAAAATTGTTGTTACATGGATTATGAATATGCTTGTTTTCAGAGGTAAGCCATGTGATTGGAACTTATACTGAGGGTGAACTATTAATATTGGGTTTGTTTGCAACTAATTTCAGTGGATTGCTAGTCTAAGTCCCAACGGACAGTATATCTATTTGATGTCACTACAAAAAATTTGACTTTTTGCAGTCGCAAATACTCAAAATGCCGTCTCAATAGGTTTTTTGCGACGGTAGATGACTTTTAGCGACGGCAAGTGGGGGGTCGCAACAAAGGGGTCGCAAAAAGGTTTTAGCGATGGCACGTTGCCGTCGCCTTTTTTTTGCAACGGCAAAGTTGCCTATTTGCGACTGCATTTTTCTGTCACCATTAATATGAAAAAATCTGAGATTTTTTTAGACGACACTATGTTGCCGTCGCTAAAGGTGTTATTTGTGATGGCAAAAATGCAGTCGCTAAAGAATTTTTATTGCAACGGGATAATGTCGTTGCTAAAAAAAGATTTAAGACAGCACAATGCGCTGTCGCTAAAAGATTATTTGCGACGGCAAAGAGTACCATCGCAAAAAGCTTTTGTCTCAACTCTGCTAATATCATTTGCGACAGCAATGTGGTGTTGTCTCACAAAAAAAAAAAAAAAAAATTATTATTAAAAATATGAAAATTACATGTATTAAATGAAAAATAATTGAAAAAGAAACCAATAATTACATAATAATATAAAAATTTCAGTATAAAAATAACAATTCGTCCATAATACAAATATTCTTGCATTCATTCATTACAACACATTAGCAAAATTATCCCACTACATAAGATTGCATAATACATACACAATGTTTAAATACATAATGCTATTCACAATTCAAAATAACGCAAATCAAAAGCAAAAGTTTCCCTCATAATTTTTTCGTGGATAACAAAAACAAAAGTAAATCACAATCTTCACACGCCTGTATTCCACAAGAAGCAAATTGCTACTCGGGAAATCTCTGAAAACAAAAATAAAAATAATTAATGACAATATAATTATGTGTTAATATTTTAATTAAAAAAGAACATAAAAAAATTAACTACTATATAATTACAAAGATAATTAAATAAATAATTTTGGCTAGACGGAAATTCAGCTCTAACTCCCAAACCGGGAACCTGATTGGAGTCCCATCTTCTCCCACAAGTCTCACGTGCCTAGGCGGTCATCTGTGCCAAGTTTCATGCTAATCCGACGTCGTTTGGAGATTTTGGGGCGTCAACCCCTCCAATTCAAATTTCTTGATGAACTAGTTTGCCTAGAGTGAAATCCGGCTCTAACTCCCAAACCGGGAACCCAATTGGAGCCCTGTCTTCTCCCACAAGTCTCTCGTGCCTAGACGGTTGTGTGTGCCAAGTTTCGTGCTAAACCGACGCCGTTTGGTGATTTTGGGGCGTCAACACCTCGAATTCAAGTTTCTTAAGGAACTAGTTTGCCTAGAGTGATATCCGACTCTAACTCCCAAACCGGGAACCCAATTAGAGTCCTGTCTTCTCCTATAAGTCTCTCGTGCCTAGGCGGTCATGTGTGCCAAGTTTCATGCTACACCGATGTCGTTTGGTGATTTTGGGGCGTCAACACCTCCAATTTAAGTTTGTTAAGAAACTAGTTTGCTTATAGTGAAATTCGGCTCTAACTCCCAAACGGAGAACCCGATTGGAGTCCCGCCTTCCACCACAAGTCTCTCGTGCCTAGACGGTTGTGTGTGCCACGTTTCATGTTAAACCGACGCCGTTTGGTGATTTTGGGGCGTCAACACCTCTAACTCAAGTTTCTTAAGGAACTAGTTTGCCTATAGTGAAATCCACCTCTAACTCCCAAATCGGGAACCCGATTGGAGCCTCATCTTCTCCTGCAAGTCTCTCGTGCCTAGACGGTCGTGTGTGCCATGTTTCGTGCTAAACAGATGCCGTTTGGTGATTTTGGGATGTCAACATCTCGAATTCAAGTTTCTTAAGGAACTAGTTTGCCTATAGTGAAATCCGGCTCCAACTCCCAAACTGGGAACCCGATTGGAGTCTCGTCTTCTCCCACAAGTCTCTCGTGCCTAGACGGTCGTGTGTACCAAGTTTCGTGCTAAACCGACGCCGTTTCGTGATTTTGGGGTGTCAACACCTCCAATTTAAGTTTCTTAAGAAACTAGTTTGCTTATAGTGAAATTCAGCTCTAACTCCCAAACCAGGAACCCGATTAGAGTCCTGTCTTCTCCCACAAGTCTCTCGTGCTTAGACGGTCGTATGTGCCAAGTTTCATGCTAAACCGACACCGTTTGGTGATTTTGGGGCCTCAACACCTCCAATTCAAGTTTCTTAAGAAACTAGTAAAATTTGGCTCTAACTCCCAAACCGGGAACCCGATTGGAGTCCCGTTTTCTCCCACAAGTCTCTCGTGCCTAGTGTAGACACCCCATTTTTGACTACCTTTAAGACTTGGACGTGACTGATGGTTTACTTGGTGGAGAAAGGTGTGCAGGGGAAATGTGCAATTTCTTCGGCAAAGAGAGAGTCAAATCTCAACTTCATACCCCTGTTCTGGACCAAAACAATCTTGATCAAAACATTTTAGTCTTAAAACCCTCTCTCTCAAAAACGTTTTTGAAATAAAGTTCCTACGATGTTCTGACGCTCGCATTTTGTTAAAAGTTGCGCTTTTCGGTAAATCGAGCAAGGACAAAGTGGAAATGAATGAAGGAGAGATGAAATCTTTGAAAAAATCTTTCAAAATACCTTACTTAGGGGTTTGAAGTTGAAGAAAAGAGGAGAAGAGGGAAGAAGTCCAGTTGGGGAAGAAAATGGGCATGAATCGTTAAGAGAGAATTGAACAGCCCTCGCCGAATCGGGCCTATTCATTCACATACTTGGAATCAAGCTATGAGGCCACCACCGTTGGAAAGCTTACTCCTGGGGTCTCATTTTTCACTCAAGAATCTCCTAAATCCAATTCCGGATAGGGGAGATATGGTTGATTGAAGTAGGGCATCATTCCGGCTGGGACCGAATCTGCGCGGCTTCACGGAAACGGGCGTAACGTTTTCCACAGGAAGAATTTTAATGCAAGGTTTGTGCCATTGGAAAGCTAACTTCTGGGGATTCAATTTGGACATTTGAATGGCCACCATTGGACTTCCCAATCACCCACCGGCCACATTTCTTCCCGGCAGCCCATTTTTTTTTCCTGAAAAGTAGCAGGCCGGCCAGAAATTCCAGAAAATGTAACAGGCCGGCCAGAAAAGTCAGAAAAAGTAGCCGGCCGGCCACATTTTTCTGGTGGATGATTTTTTTTGCCCATTTAAACTAGCCGGCCATGATCCTTGTCCCAAGTACATTCTAGCCATGTATTTTCTTTTACACTTCGCCCATGTCCGAGGGTTTGGCCCTTTTGGGGGGAAACTTGATTCATTTCCCTCCATTTTTTCCCTTCTTTTGTTTATATAACAGCAGCTCTAGCTGCTGGTTTGATGGTTACAAAAATTCCCCCCAAGCCTCTTGCCTTGTCTCTCTCTTTCTCTATATTTCCAAGCTCCAAACTCTCAAACCCTACACCATTTCTTCACCAACCCATAGCCCCACCCTTCCATCCTTCATTCCAGCAGCTTGAGGTTGTTCTCCAAAGCTAAAGATCCACCAAAATCAAGCCAAGAGTTGCCAAAAGATTGGTCTACAAGGGTAAGCTCCATTTTCTCCTTTTTTGTCCATATTTTGCATGCTTTCTTAGCCATACTTTCTTGCTGTTTTGGGCTCCGACCCTAACTGGAACTAGGCTTATTTTGAGCTATTTTTCATGTATTTTTAAGGGTGTTTACCTGTTTGAGGTCTCCTTGTTGCACTTGCTTCATTATCTCCCTTGTATGCCATCTTCTTGTGTAGTATTTTTGGCCTATTTATAAACTATTTTGAGCTCTATCATGAACTTAAAAGTTGTTTATTTTGAGTCCTTCTTCAACATTGTTGAAGGGCTTATTGCTGTTTGAGGCTTTCATTTATCACTTGCCTTTATATCTCTCTTTTGGCCATATTTTTGCATGATTTGTTAGCCTCTTTTTCTTCTGTTTTTGGGCTCTGGTACGAACTACAAATGACCTTATTTTGACCCCATCTTCATGTTTCATTAAGGGCCTTTCACTTTTTGAGGCATCCTTTTTATACTTTGTGTTATAGCTCTCTTTTTGGCCTTATTTTGCATGGCATTTTGAGCATTCTTGTACACTGTTTTGGGTCCGGCCATCAACTGCAAAATATCATTTTTTGGGCCCCTCTTCAACTTTGTTGAAGGGCCCTCTCGGGTTTGAGGTCAGCAGCTGTGACTTGCTTCTCTATCTCACATTTAGGGCCATTTTTGCGTGCTAGTTTAGCCTCATTTGTGTTCATTATTTGGTCTTGATTAAAACTGTAAACATGCTTATTTTGGGACTGCCTTGAATCTGTCTTCACATTCCATGTTCAAATAATGCATGTTTTGTATAGCTATAGGCCAATGCACGTGCCTAATTTCATGTTTCGGGTCGCACGTCATGCATCGGGTGCCATGTTTCCATGATTCGGGGCTGTTTTGAGTCATATTTTAGCGCTGAAATTTTCATGTTTGCACGTCATATTTCATGCCTCGCCATGTCTTATTAGAGTGGCATTTGGTGCCTTAGGTTCGGTCCTCGGTTTGCGTGCATGTGTGCACGCATTCCGAGTTGTCTCATTTTCATCTCATGGCCTCCTATGTGAGTGTGGCTGAGGTCCACTTGTGTTTGTGTAAGTCCATTGTGCATTGTGTATGCCATTTCATTTCATAGCATTATGTATGCTAGGCTGTATGTTAGCGCATTGTGTATGCCATGTTACCTCGTGCATCGTGTATGCCATTTCATAGCATTGTGCATGCTGTGCATCGTGTGGGAGACTTCATAACATTGTGCATGCTAGGTTGTATATTAGTTGCATTCATGCATGTCATGCATATTGCATTGTGCTTGGGATAGGAGTTAGCCCGAGCACGGGAAACGAGGTACGTTTCGTACTCCGAGTGACGGAACGTGTCTCAATTCCCCAGTCACCGACACTCCGGATTATTCATGATGGAGTTAGGTTTTAGTTGAGTTTTCATGTGCATTCATTCTATATTGAGTCATGCAAATCGACTCCTCGGCCATCATGCATCGATATGCGTGATTGGTGGCACGAGGATCGAGG
>NW_021025386.1:4273949-4297788 GCF_004153795.1 Camellia sinensis
CAAGATACGGTTTGGCTGCATGCCTTATTCAATTCATCCATTATATCCATTGCATTGTAGTGTGTTGCATCCAGCATTGAGGATCATGATCTTTCCTCAGCAAATCGTTCCTTACTTATATCATGCCTCCCAATTACTTGTATCTTGTGTTCTGTCTACAAACACATAGTTCTGCATGTGTACGCGCCTATTCCACTAAAGGGATTGTGGTTTGAGGGTGTCAGCACCTTTTCTATGGTAGACGTAGTCTGATTTTGCATCTCTATCCCTTTATAGTAAAACTTGGGAGAAACAAACCCTAGGTGATGGAAATCAAGAAAACTACACCGAAATCAAGTTTTGTTCAGTTCAAAATGTGTGAAATCGGAAGGATTTCGCGAATCAAACAATGAAATGGGCCCAAAAACCAAGGAAAGACAGGGACCGAGAGGAGGAAAATCACCTAGAGAGAAGGTGGGGAAGTTTTTGAGCTAGGGCAAAGTGAAAATATGAGGTTTAGAACCTCATATTTAAAGACCCGCGGCTAATTGACAAAACTGCCCCCGACACAGGCATTTTTGGCCGGTCGGCCAAATTGTTAGCCGATCGGCCAAAAAGTTGGCCGATGGCCTTATTTTGTGGCCAGTGGATGGCCGGTGGACTCTCTTGATGATCGGTGAGCCTCCCACACCCTTGTTTGGGTCATTTATGTGGTTCGGAAGCTATTTTTGACCGTCCTCAAGACTTGGATGTCACCATTGGAACACTTGGTGATTACCCTCGTTTGTGTTCGTTTGGAGTTCCCGGAGGTCTTGGCTACGCGCCTTGCCTCAGGATCTCCGAACTCGACTGTTTAGTGTCTAGTTTCACACCAAACACTTGTGTTTTGCCTTGGAGGGGCAGGGAATGCCTTGTGAGGCATCCCCACACACCACCGGCCATGGCCAGAGGCCACCGGCTGGTTTTTGCTGCCATCGGCAATGTATACTGCCGGCCGGCACTCTTTGTTGCCGGTCGGTAGTCATTTTTGTCAAAATGGCATTTTTGGCCGGCCGACTACTGTGCATCTGCTTTTGCAGATATTTTGTCACAGTTGTCTTGCTTTTGGCTCCCCTCCATACACGTGTATGGAGGGATCTCTCTCTTGGAAGCTTGTCTTGTAAGCTTTACAAGACAAAAGGCTCTATAAGAGAGAGCCTTGTCTCTTGGCTTGAGGGTTAGACACTTGAGAGACTTGAGATATTTTTGGACAGCCATTTTTAGGGTTTTGAGTTCTAGGGTTAGAAACCATACACTTTCTATCTCTATATCTCCCCCTTGTGTGTGTTAAATTGTGTTTGTGTCTTACTATTGCACACAAACACATAGTGTTTCACCTTCACTTAGCTACTGAGGTTCTAAGTGGTTAATTTTGAAGTTTTGGAGCTGTTTTCAACCTAGAAGGAGCTGTTGGAGCACCATTTGTGAAGGGGTCTTCAAGGGTAACAATTTTACCTCTTTATTCCCCAATCTTGCATTGTATTTCTACCTATCGTAAATTCGTTTTTGAGCTTGGTGTATAATACAAAAAAGTTCTGTTTTTAGGTCCTCTAAATTGTTTGTTTAGAGTGTTTTGTGGTTTGGAGGTGTTTGACCCCTCTTAGGCCTTGAAAGGCCCCATTTTGAGCCATTTTGAGTGAGTTTCGAGACTTTGGTGTTTGGGCCTCTTCACCACTGAAATCTTGAGGGATTTCAGTGGTGGAGATGGTGCCTTGAAGTCTCCAAAAGGAGAGGGCCACCCCCTCTCCTTGTTGTCCTTGAAATGGACCTCTTTTGGCCTCTTGAGAGAGCATCATGTTAGAGTGTGTATTGATCATATCTTGGCTGTTTTCCATGCTTATTATGCCATGATACAACCTTGTTGTGTGTTGGTTTTGGTACACCATGCATGCTTAGCATACCTACCATGTAATGCCATGTTATTGCCTTAATATGCCCTAGGTTGTTAGCCTTTGTTCGAGCATGTTTTAGGTCTAGTTTTATGAAGCTTGTGTGCTTATTTTGCCATGCTAGAGGTCTGTCCATAGTTGTTTGGGTCGGATTTGGCATGCTTAGTATAGCCCCTTTGTATTTTGGCTTGTTGGCCTCAAGTGTGTGAGTATATAGCATGCATTACTTGCTTCATTCTAATGATTTGGCATCATTTATAGCATAATTTCAGACCTTATATCATGCTTGTATGCTTGCCTTGGACACCTCTTTAATGCTTTGAAAGCTTGTGTAGCATGTTCCATGTTTTGGCCATTGTGCATGCCTTTGATTTTGAGCCACTTAGATGCCATCTAGGGGGTCCCCTTTGCATGGTCTAGGTCTGCCTTGAACCTATTTTAAGTCCTCTTAGCCTTATGAGGCTTGGTTGGCTTGGTCATGGTTCAAGCCCCCTTTGACTTGCTTCAAACACTTGGGCCATTTGTTGCATGTTTGGCTTGACTTGTTGCTTGGTTTGACACCATTCTAACATGATTTTCAATGCTTATGTTGCATGCTATATGTCCATGATTACCTCCTTTCAAATGTGTTTGAGAATTGTCCACTTTGTGCCTAATTATTGGCCTTTGATCATGTGTATGTGTGCATGTGTATTTGGTCCCTTATTATAGCACTTTGGCCATTGTTTTAGGCCTATTTAGAGTTGCCTAAATCATGTGTAAGTCCATTTTTCCATTAATTTGCATTACCTCATGTTTGTTTGTATGCTTGCATAAGTGTCTTGCCATGCCATGTTGCATCCTTAGCTTGCATGCCTAGGTTGCAATGCATCTTGCATGCATGCCTTGTTCCATGACTTGGTGATAGGAATTGGGCCTTGGTTTGTTTGTTTGGTTTGCATTTCATTTGACATGAAAGTTGCACACTTGATCCTTTGGGCCATCATGCATGGAAATGCGTGATTGGTGGTCCGAGAATCGAGACACATGTCCCTTTGAGTTACAAACATGATAGGGAGCGTGATCAGTGCATACATTGCTTGAATTGTATTGCCATGCAAGTTCTGTCCTCTGCTGCTGTGAGTTGCAGGTTCTGCAGGCATTCTTTGCCGACCGGCAGTGTACATTGCCGACCGGCACTCATATCTCTGCCGATAGCTGCACCAATGGCCGGTAGCTATATATCACTGCCGGTGGTAATCCCACTCGGCCGGTGATGTCTTCCAGTATCCAGAGAAGCAATCCCGAGGTTTTGGCAGCCTCCAGAGGAGTAAAAGAAGGAAAACAGAGGCAGCCTATGCATGGTCGTGCACTTCCGAGCAAGACCTGAGCACGCACTGCATCTGGCCCTCCCCCCGAGGCAGTTTACTGCTTTTCCTAGCTTAATTAGTTTGTTAATTAATTAGGTAATTTGTAATATTTAATTAGCTTGCGTAGTTAATTAATTTGTATTATTTATTTGGTCCCTCCGAGTGAGGGAAAATCTGTAATAAGTGTGGGTGAGTGTGTGTATGTCTTCCAATCCCCACTTCTTTCTTCCCTTTTATTTACCTGCTTTGATGGTTAGTATTAGGGCACGTTTAATTTAGCATACCTTATGCTATGCATACGTGCATTCATGCATTTGTGTTGCATGCATTAGGCTCGGTACATCATGCTAACTGCATTTGTATTCCAATCCCAAATTGAATACGTGCATCAATTAATCGCATTTCACATGCCATGTGTAGGTTAGCCGAGCCTATTCTAGTAACATGTTGTATGTGATGCATTAGGCACCTAACATGGACTTGGATCATGCATGTCTGCTAACAAGTTCTTTGCTTTGGCGCGGAGTACTATGTAAGTATTTTAAAATGTTTTAGCATATCGCATGCGTGTGAATGCTACCATGACGGCATGCTTATCATGTGGCTAAGTGCTTATATGAGATAAACTGTTTGAATGCCCGTGGGTGGAGGTTGGATTGTTTGACACTACTACAAAAATAGTTAAAGATCACACTTTGACAAAAAAAAAAAGATCTCACTTTTATTGGAAGTGTGATAAAAAAAATTAGATTGATATTTTAATCACACTTAATTTGATTGAGTGTGATAATATTTATTTTTTATGTCACTTTTCAATTAAGTGTGATTATATATATATATTTTTAATCACACCTTCTAATTAAAGTGTGATTATATATACACTACTACTTTTTAATCACACTTTTTAAGTAATACTACAAGAAAAGTGGGCTTATGAGACGGAACTTTTTGCGACGGCACATTTGCCGTCGCAAAAAATGTGACCTTTTGAGACGGCACAATTTTTTCTATTTTTATTCAATTTCCATCTCCATTCAATTTCCTTTTTTATGTAATTTCGAAATATATCGTTAAGGTGTAGTGGTTTCTTGAATGAACTTCCATTTTTAATTTTATGCAACTTCCATTTTGATTTTTATTCCACTTTCATTTTAATTCAAATTCCTTTTCTATTGAATTTCCTTGTTTATTTAATTTCCAAATAGATCGTTAAGGTGTAGTGGTTTCTTTAATGAACTTCTATTTTTAATTTTATTTAACCTCCATTTTATGTTTATTCCATTTCCATTTTTATTCAATTTCCTTTTCTATTCAATTTCACTACTACAAAAATAGTTAAAGATCACACTTTGACAAAAAAAAAGATCTCACTTTTATTGGAAGTGTGATAAAAAAAATTAGATTGATATTTTAATCACACTTAATTTGATTGAGTGTGATAATATTTATTTTTTATGTCACTTTTCAATTAAGTGTGATTATATATATATTTTTTAATCACACATTTTAATTAAAGTGTGATTATATATACATTACTACTTTTTAATCACACTCCCTAAATAGGTGTGATTGTATAAAATATTTCAATTTGATTTTTATATAAAATATACAATTCCCAAATCCGCGCCTCTATTCTACCCATGAATGATAGAGATGACTCACTACTAGAAAATGAGGCTTTAGACACAGAACTTTTTCACCCATTTTTTCTTCTTTCTATCTCTCTGTCTTTGTCTCTCTTCTCTCTCTCTCTCTCACTCATCACTCTTCTCTGTCTGTCTGTCTCTCTCTCTCTCTTTTTCTCTGTCTATCTCTCTCATCTCTCTCTGTCTCTCTTCTCTATCTCTCTTCTCTTTGTCTCTCTCGCTCATCTCTCTCTGCCTCTCTCTCGTTTATCTCTTTTCGCTCTTTTTTTCTCTCCCTCTCTCTTTGTCTATATCTTTTCACCCATTTTTTCATCTTCCTCTCTCTCTTCTCTTTCTCTCTCTCACTCATCACTCTTTTCTTTCTGTCTATCTGTCTCTCTCTCTCTGTGTGTCTCTCACTCATCTCTCTCTTCTCTCATCTCTTTTCTCTTTCTGTCTCTTTCACTCATCTCTCTTCTCTCTATCTCTCTCATCTTTCTCTGTCTCTCTCGCTCATCTCTCTTCTCTCTCTCTCTCGTTCATCTCTCTTTTCTCTATCTCTCTTTCTCGTTCATCTCTCTTCTCTCTCTATTTTTTTTCTGTCTCTCACTCTCTATCTTTTTGTCCCTCTCTCTTTTCTCTTTCTCTCCCACTATGTTCGCGTTGCTCACTTTCTCCCTTCTGTCTTCTCTATTTACTGAGCTCCCTCTCGATTTATCTATCCACTACAAGAAAATGCACTTTTAGCGACCATTTTGTCTCTCTCTCGCTCATCACTCTGTCTTTGTCTCTCTCTCTCTCTCTCATCTATCTGTTTCCCACTCATTTTTCTCTCTCTCACCACTCATCTCCTTTACCACCTTCACCACTACTGCAAACGCCATTCCATTACCACCATTACTACCACTGTCGCCACTTCACCTCTACGACTACCATTGCTACTACTATTGCCACCGCTACCACTACTGCCACTATTACTATCATTACCTCTCATTAACCCTTGTCACTTCATCTACTCTACCACTACCACAACTTCACCACTAATCTCCTTCGCCGCCACCACCACCATCATCTCTTATCTACCACCTTCACCACTACTGCCACTACTACTACCATTACCTCTCATTTACCCTTGCCACTTCATCTACTCTACCACTACCACAACTTCACCATTAATCTCCTTCGCCGCTACCACCACCACCACCATCATCTATTATCCACCACCTTCACCACTACTGCCACTCTCTATCCTCAAAAAAAAAAAAAAAAAAAAAAAATCATTAATTACAAAAAAATATATATTTTAACAAAAAATATTTTTTTTTTACGACGGCAACTCCCGTCGCAAAAAAAAAAAGAAAGTTAAACGACATTATTTTGTTATTTAAATTTCATTTCTGACAAAAAAAAATATTTTTTATTCCTGCCTGTTTTTGTTTTCCATTCTCGCTCTATTCTCTCTCTATCTCTTCTATCCGTCTCTCACTCATCTCTCTCTCACCACCCATCTCCTCTACCACCTTCACCACTACTGCAAACGTCATTCCACCACCACCACTAGTTCCACTGTCGCCACTTCACCTCTACGACTACCATTACTACTACCATCGCCACCACTCCACTGCCACCACTGCCACTACTGCCACTACTACTACCATTACCTCTCTTTTACCCCTGTCACTTCATCTACACTACCACTACCACAACTTCACCACTAATATTTTTCGCCATCGCCATCACCACCACCATCATCTCTTATCCACCACTAATGTCGCTCCCTTTCCTCTACCACAAAAAAATAGTTCATGATTTTTACTAACCAAAAAAAATAGGCCATAGAAAAATATTTTTCATTGACCACAGAAAATAAACTTTTATTTTAGTGGAAAATATTTTTCATTAAAATATTACCCCTACTTCTACCAAATAAAAATAAATAATAATATTTTTTTTAATTAAAATAAAAATGAAACAAATAAATTTTCAATCATTAGTAGTAACAAAAAAAATGAAATTTGATTTTCATTAACTACAAAAAAATATATTTTAACAAAAAATGAAATTTTTTTAACGGATAGCACCGCCGTCAAAAACAAAAAAAAGAGTAAACAGTATTATTTTATTAATCTTATATATTTATTTGTGACCCCAAAAAAAAAAGATTTTAATTTTTTTTTATCCACCCCCCGTTTCCCTCTCTCTTTTTTTTTCATTCCCGCTTTTTTTTTGCCATCCCCCCCACCCCCCGGGTGCAAAACCAAAATCCCTAATCGCAACATCACTGTCTCTCTTACTCTCTCGTTTCTGCACCGATCACCCTCTCACTCTCTCGTTGTTCATCTCATCGCACCGATCATCATCGCACAGCCGATCTACTCACAGGTAAACTCTCTCTCTCAATCTCTGTCTCTCTCTCTCCCGATCGTTGATTTATTTTATTTTATATATATATATATATCTCTGATCTGACCTAATCGGCTCCCTCACTCTCTCATCTCATCAGTCTCACACTCACTCTCTGGTTTTGCATCTCTGCACCGATCGACTCACACACAGGTAAATATGAATCTGTCTGTTAATCTGTGTTTGTTTTGGCACACCGATCGACTCTCACACTCACTCTCTGTGTTTGTTTTGGCCTCTATTTGGAATGTAAATTTGAATCTGTTATTAATCTGTAAATATGAATCTGTTTTGGCCTCTATTTGGAATGTATATATGAATCTGTTTTGATCTTAGTTGTGTCTTAGTTGAATCTCTTTGTTTTATTAATTGTGTTGTGTCTGTTATTAAATCTGAAATCAGAAAAAATAGGCGGAATAATTTTGGTCTCTAATTGTGGAATTCATATTGTGTCTGTTATTGAATCTGTTTTGGCATCTAATTGTGTCTGTTATTAATTATTTTGTTTGGAATTCAAATTGACCAACTAGGTGGAATTCAGAAAAAATAGGTGAAAAAATAGGTGGAGTCAGGAAGTCCTATAGATGTTGTCTTTTCTCTAAGAAGGTAAATGCAATTTTTCCTTGTCAAAAAATCCAAGTAAAATTTGAATCATATGAGCATTCACCCCAGAATATAATAACCTTACAAATGAAATCAAATTTTAAAAAGTATACAACTCTTAAAATGCCAAAACACTATCTTGGTGACTATCTTCTTCTTCTTTATTTATTTATTTAATTTTTAAATTTCCCCAGCTATGAGGATTCAAGAAGACTACAGATTGCTGTTATCCATGGACTGGCACAAATGGCTGCGATCATGGCCTCAACTTACAAGGCATATTTGGATGTAGGCCTTGGCCCATTATCGGTAGGAGTGTGATAAGCACATGTTGTTGTCTAATTAAAATAAACTCGAGCTTTCCATGGAGTTCTGCATGCATTTCATTACAGCTTATATTATGTTTTACAGTTTTTGACAAAGTTTAGGATACCACATCCAGGAAGAGTTGGAGGGAGCTTTTTTATCGACCTTGCAATGCCTTTAATGTTGAGTTGGGTCCTCGGCGGTAATGGGTCAGTTCAGATAACCCTTTTTCATATCAGTTCTTAGTATAGGCTTTCATGTTTTTATCCTGATTTTCCTTCTATTCTTGCATTACGACTAATATATAGTAATAGGGCTTATTCTGAGCTTGCTGGACTTATTGGCCAAATGCCAAGCATTACACATCAAAACCTCTGAGCCCTGGGATCTTCAAAATAAACATTTTGGTGTTTTTTTTTGATAAAATACTATATAAATTTTGAAAATCTAGTTTTTGTAAAAAAATCTATCCATTTAGTTTGAAGTTTGGACTAAGGGGGTGTTTGTCAAAGTTTATTTTTTTGGCTTTTTGGGCTAAAATCTACAAAAAGACAAAATAGGCTAAAATAGCCAATAAGATAAAATATCACATTAAACCCATAATCATTTCACTTTTTCTCTCACAAATATCACATTCAACTACAAAAATATCTAACTATCTTCTCAAACATAAAAATTTTAACCTACTAAAATAGTCAAATATTAAAATAGCCTACTAAAATAACAACTCTCCAAACACCCACTAAGGGAAAAAGTGGAATTATTTTGAGTAATCTACGCCTGAAAGTCATGTAGTTTTGTTTAAAGTTTAAATGAGGCTTTATTACTTTTGCAGCTCAAACCTTGATGGGAGATCATTAAGTTGCAGACTCTCAGACAAAGTATGTTGTTCAAGCACTGAGATTCTGTATATGTCACTTAAAATATAGTTCAAATATAGCTCTTTGTGCTTTTTGATGATTGGAATTTTGTTCTAAAGCTAATATGTGGCAATGATTAATGAAGGCAAATGATCAATTAAGAAATTGGTTTGAAGATGATGATGCTCTTGAGCGTGCTGTTAATGGAGAGTATGTATAACAAGCCCAAAATCTGCCTTTTTTTTTTTTTTTTATATACATATTTTTAATATCATATTCTGTAGTCATGTGCACATTCCATCACTGTGTTCATGTCGATTCGTTTCATTTTTTTTTTTTTTTTTTTTTTTTTTTTGATGGGGGGCCGTTTCTACTACCAACCAAAGCCAACCCACACAATGACACACACACCAATGGCCACACCCACAACACTCAAGCATTGAAATAATATAATTTTTATATATAATAATAATTTATAATAATTAATTATATAATTTTTATAATTTTCGTAAATATAAATCATTTTTCACTTGAAACAATTGCTTTCATCATGCCACAGTGAGTTATCCGAACGTCCTGCAGTTTCCTTAGATCTCTAGCTATGGAAAGTGAGAACGTAGTTTGTAGTTTATGACACCAGAACACATCTACAGACGTCAGGTTGCCGAGCCATACAAGTTGGGTGGGACCCTTCCACATATTTGTCAATTCAGGCAAGAAATATAGTACCAACTCTTTCAATGCACGGAAAGCCGTGTTCGGTAGTCGGTATTCATGACATTCATGGCTAGTAATCCCTTTGAAATTATATAGATTACGAAGATACAGACACTCACAGGAAAAGCACTCTGGGGAACCCCATCTGTTGTATTGATGAGGTATTCCAATTCAGTCAAGTAGTCTAGTGTCAATTTCATTAAGCATTCAAAACCATCTTCGTCGACCAAATCACAGAGAATTTTCAAACTTACTGCAGTTGCGGTTAAAATAAGAATTTCAGTTCTCTTCAACAGCAAATCAAACCTCGTTTCAATGTCACTCAAGTTTTGACCTTGGAGATCCAACTTATTTGATAACGAATAACGAGGGTCAGGGATGCCACCAAAGTGTACTTATAGGGTCGGGATCTTGCCTCTATGACCTCTTATGTGCGGACCCCTCCACAAATTGGTATTGCCAACAGAGAGATGGTCAGATGCCTTATTTTGGTAATTCAGCTTTAATGTTCGTCTTTCTTGTTCTAATGTTATTTTTTAATATTTTGTTGTTTCATCAATATTTTTGTCATGCATATATTTTACTTTCCATACCCCTGACCAATTTGAAGTGTGTTTGCTTCATCTCAACTAGACAATACTATGGATACACCAAGAATATAATAGGGAGAATTTCGGGAAATCCAATAACATTATACAATTTGATCTATTTGTATTAGTGTATTGTCCCAAAATTAGTTGTTTTATTGCCACATTATATAGTATAATTTTCTTTATATTTTGGAATTAAAATTATGGTTCAAAAGTCTTGTGTATCCTCATAATAGTACCGTACCCTCAACCGACCATCGATCCCATCATAATTTATTCATAAACAAAAGATTTAAACACATTCCCAAAATTCATTAAACATGTTGAAAATCTCACCATGGGGATGCCTGTGGTGGTTGTCTGTCTTGGTGCTGGAGGGAGGGATGAGGTGTTTGGTGGGGGACTAATTGCTTACAATAATATTTTCCTTTTTTTGACAGATGTAAGTTATTTTATACTCACATGAGTTACTGTTCTTGTCAACTTTTGTGTTATCTGTTTTCTTCTGCTTTACTACCTATATCATTGTGAATTCATAACTATTCCCTTCATTGAGTGATTTCTCAAATTCATCATATCTGTCATATGGTTTTGATTCTCAACAAAAGCATACATGGACAGACTTTAATTGTGGAGAATTTGCTATTTCAATAGAGTATTTTGTCATGGTTGAAAATCATATAATTCTCGTATTTTTGACAGTTACAATCTTTAAAGTATCTATCTGTGGCTGATCCTATTCCTATAAAGATGTGCTTCATCTCAAGTTATTAAATTAGGGAGCTGAAGGTTTAGATAAGGGGGTTGTATGCAAGTTGTTTCTTTTTAATTTAGTGTGTTGGGCTCTTATTATTTCCTCTACTTGGATTGCTCCCATACCAATTTGTAATTATTCAGGCTATGTGGTTTCTGCTTTTAAGACCAATAAGCTTTATTGATCCTTATTTGTTTTATAGTTTTTAGTGAGTTATATGTTGATATCATATGATTTTGATTGTCCATATAATACTCCATTTTATCATTTATATGACCACATGATTTTTTCTTTTTTGGTGGGTGAGATTTATATAAAACAGGAAGAGTAGGGAATCAACCAAAAAAATTAAAAAATATGTTATAAGGCTAATGATGTGTAAAGGTTATAAGAGATCAAACTTAAACAAAATAAATGTTATAAGACCAATGATATGTAAAGGTTATGAGAGATCAACCAATTTTAATTTTTAGTCATTATCTTTAATTGTTTTAGTTTTGGTTCATTTGTTGATGAATTTTCAGTGTGCTGAAGTTTTAGGCAAAATAGAAGAATTGGAGCTGAAAGTTGTCTTTTGTGTGTAGGAAATCTACTCTTTCTATCTGTCTTCTTTGAAAGTCTATATTTGAATTTGGGTCCCTTATTTCTAGTGCGTATGAGTGAATCTGGAATCTTTTTTCAATTTACTGCTTCAGTTTGATGTTGTCTTTATAACTCTACAATCATTTAGAAATCGATCTTTGTTTGCAAGACTCATTCTTTTCTTTTTGAACAATCTTATGTTCTTACATCTGTTTTTATTTTCTTTCCCCTGATTGCGTGACCTTTATCATTTGCAACTAACAGTTGCACGTAAATTGATATAACCAGAGGGCATCATGCGTCTTGTAGCCCAATTGGTACATAAATGCTACACCCAAAGTAAAATGGGTGTTTCGAGCCTCACTAATTGGTACGTAGTTTAATGTGATGTATGATGCTCGTAATAACGATGCAAAGAAAGGACATGAAAAGCTTGAGGGAAAATGTGCTTTTTATTGTTGAATTACATTAGATCCAACACAATTTTGCTGTTTAGTGTAATCATTGTTTGGTCAGTGGTGGGGTTTGAGTTTTTGTTCATAAATTTGTTTACTACGAAATGTGAACTGATTGAGGTTAACCATTGTCTTCAAGTCCATGTCTAACTCGACCATCACCACCATAATTATTGTTGTCAGCTATAATCCTCCTCAAAATAATATTTGGAAGTCATAACTCAGTCTCATTCTCTCTTATAGGCTGAGTTGATATAGTTGTGGTAGACTGGTAGTAATTTAAACAAGAATTTTGTCAGCTGGAAATTATATTCTTTTTGTTGCTATTAAAAAAAGGAAAATACAGGGTGTTTCATTGGGAGTATGTGCAATAAAAAATTTTCAGTATGAATGAATATGTGATAAATGTATGGAAACTTCGAAATGATACACCAAATTTTCTCCTTTTATTTAGTATAGTATAGATGTACATATTAATGTTCTTTTTCTTTTTATGTTTAGTTGTTTAATTGGTTTGGTACTTTGATTTCTCTTTGTACAGCTGTTGAGTATCTTTAGAATTAGATTTAGAACAAGACTGCACTGCTATGTTGATGGAATAAGTTAAAAAAAAATTTACCTTGTTCTGTGAAGTTTAAAATTTGTTGAGACCCATTACATATCATTTTGGCTACATCAGTTTGATTTATTTATATTTATTTATTTTTTAAATTTAAGAATATGACTATAAAACAACCACCACATAACTATACTAATAAATAAAATTTTAGACTATAAAACAACCACCACATCCTCTTAGACAGCAGGCAACATCAGATCATTAAGCACCAGCAAAATGGCAAGCAACAGCAGACAACAAGCTTCAGCAAGAAGGTAACAACAACAGCAGCAGCAGTAGCCAGTAGCACAGAACCTAATTTTGGAGAAGCTATGAGTACGGAAGGTGTCACTGCCATATTTTGGTGTTTCTATTGAAGAATATGTGACTAATTTAATGGGCCGACCATTTTGTTTCTTAATAATACTGATATCTACCACACCGACTCTGGTTAAATGATAAATTTGATTTTGTTTGGAAGCAGGTTAGTTGAAAAGACCACACAGCTGAACAGTGAGAAAATGCAGAAAGAAACTGAAGTCCAGAAACTTATGGAAGAAAATGTGAGGTTGACCGCTCTACTTGACAAAAAAGAGGCCCAGCTCTTGGCCATGAACGAACAATGCAAGGTGATGGCCTTGAGCGCTTTGAATATTTTGTTTGGTAGTAGGGTCTTGATTGCATGTTTCCTTAATGTGTTTTCTGCTCGGCCCACTTGCTGACCTTCATTGGGAGTCGGCAAATAATATTGGGCAAAAAAGTCTGCTTTCTTGAATGTACCATTGATTTCCAACTTAACCTTCACATGTATCAATCAACTGAGTTGTTCTTAATTTGTTAGAATCTCACACTAATAAATTAATATAACCAACACTTGTTTACACACATAAATGTTATGTCCAGGTTCCAGTGGATCTTGTCATTGACAATTCTGTTCAGGTTGATGTGGCAGGAAGTGAATGCAATGCAGGCAAATATGGGGCTTGAATTTCAGAGAAACAAGGAGAGGTTTGTTTTTCTGAAGTGGGGTTCCAATGTTTTTCACAATATGCTCATTGTTCCTCCTGGTTCTGGTATTGTCCACCAGGTAAGACTTTGGCATCAATAGTGCATCAAGGGTATTTCTATATCTAGATGTTATACTGTTGTTAAAGGAAAATTCTCATGGCAAGGTGCAAGAATTTGACCTTAAGGTGGTATGAATGGTTTACTCTTAAAAGGGCCAAAACATTAGATAGGTATAGGCTCAATACATGAGGTTTGCAATGTTTAACTATTTATGGGGCTTCCAGAGTAAAGCCACATTTACCTCTAGCCTCTTGTAAATCATAGTCCAAGTTTTCTCATTTTTTTTAGCACTATAATATTATTTGGTAGGTTTGGCATTTAGCAAGTGACTCTGGTAATTTTCAAGTTAATCTTGAATACCTTGGATGGGTTATTTTCTACACAAATGGCATTTTGTACCCTGATAGCGTGGTTGGAATTGATTCCCATACAAATATGATTGCTGGCTTAGGAGTTGTTGGCTGGGGAGTTGGAGGAATTGAATCTGAGGCTACAATGCTTCGCTAGGTATTTTGAGATAATAATGTATTTTCTTTATGATTTTCTATACGCTTGTGCCAATTGTTAGTGTTTGCAGTTATTCTTTGGTAGATAGACATGCATGAAATGGGTAGCTGTTTTTTCCTCTTTTTCCTCCAAAGGTGCAAAAGAAAATGCAGCTTCTGCTTCTTCAAAACCTGCTGCTGGTGCTGGTGATAGTAACTGCAATGTATCCCCCCCTCCCAAAAAAAGAGTAAATTCTTGAGTTTTTATTTATTTATTTATGGGTACCTAGAATTATGGTTCAACAGTAATAATAATATATATTCACAAAAAGATCGTACACAAGCTGTATTGAAATTTATCATTTTTAAATATTGTGCTCATTAGTGACCTTCTAATTACAATGTCATTGACACTGAGCTGCTGTCGCATCTAATTGTTAACAGGGAAGTTACTTCCAAAAGAATTAAGATCAAGCAGAAATAATTAATGTTTCTATTTTGGTTTGCTGAATTAACTTTTTAGTTTATTCATATGCATCAGCGGTTTCTGGATTAATTTGTGTTTTGATTTTTCAGGTCAGAATTTTTTTGGAGAGATGCAAAATATGGTCCAAGAATTAAAGAACTTAGTTTTTTTAAGTTTTTTCATTTTTTAATATATGTAAGCACAGTTAATTTTTTTATTATTTAATTCCTTTGTATATACTTTTGAATATTTAATTTTCATTTATGAAATATATGACGTTATTCTATTCAATATGTGGTTATGATTCAAAATATAGTATATAGTGTGTATTACAATATTCAAATGTGCATACAAAAATAATATTGATTATTTTTCAAATATGTAGCACCTTTTTTTTATCACAAATTTTATTAGTTATTAATCACACTTAAAAGATGTGATATAAATGTTATTAATCACACTTAAAAGATGTGACGCAAATATTTTTAATCACACTTAAAAGGTGTGATCTAAATGTTATTAATCACACTTAAAAAGTGTGATTAAAAATAATCATTTTTAATCACACTTCCAAAGATCACACTTAAAAGGTGTGATCAAAATATTTTTAATCACACCTAAAAGGTGTGATCTAAAGTTTTTAATCACACTTAAAAGGTGTGAACTAAAGTTTTTAATCACACTTAAAAGGTGTGATCTAAATATTTTTAACCACACTTAAAAGGTGTGATCTAAATGTTTTTAACCACACTTAAAAGGTGTGATCTAAATATTATTAATCACACTTAAAAGGTGTGATGAAAGCATTTTTTAATGACACTTAAAAAGTGTGATTAAAAATGACCATTTTTAATCACACTCCTAAAGACCACACTTTAATAAAACTTAAAAAGTGTGATTAAAAAACATACATCACAGCAAAAAAGTGTGATCTTTATCTATATTTGTAGTAGTGTGAGTTGGAAAAATTCGTTGAAATTCGTATTTTAGCCTACTTACGAGTAGCAAATTCCAAAGTACTTTTTTTTTTAAAAAGGCAAACGGATATGCAATGCTTATTTCCAAATTAGGCAATCTAGTCTATACTTGTTTGCTGCGCGCATAACATAGTAACGCTAGGCTAATAATTGGTTTAAGAACACATAACTTTTTCAAAAACGGATATCACGGTTAGTAGAGGCCGATCTTTGGATCGGGCGAGAGGGGGTGCTCATAGCTGACCTTCCCCAATCGTACCCTAGCTCCTGAGCCAAGAAACTCCGGTGATGACGGACATGTCGCCTTCGGCACCGAGTCAGGGTTTCCTAAATTCCCCCATAAAAAATATTTAGGTGGCGACTCTGTATCTGGCAAAGCAGTCCATGTTTGGCACTTCTTTTCAAAAATCTGTTTCTCAAAACGATTTACCAGATTTGGACTCTTTGGTTCAGATAAAGAACCGTGACAATTTGAGAGTCCGAGCTGTAGTGACCCCACAAATGAAAAGAACGGGACTCACCCTCCCGGGGCGTTCGGGGGACGTCTACACAACGGAGCCCAAGGCTGCCAAATGACCTGAAAGTGACATACAGTTTGTTATCTACTATTATTGAAATATGTAGTGGAAAGGCGAAGCTTAAATGAACTGCAAGTAAAACATACCTCGGCAGGGGTGATGGTGTCGAAGAAGCGGCGGAAGAAGCTAAATGTCTCTCGCAGCCTCTGGGTGCATCTCCCGTCAAAGCGACGCGAAAAAGGAATGACCAGAGGAGTCTCCGTCTCCGGTACGGGAGCGAGCCTAGGAAAGTAGGCATAAACCCACAACTGCAAGGTAAATACCAGTGCATTTATCAGATAAAGCAAAATATAGAGTAAAAGCAGAAATAGCAGAGCCATGTGTTGTGCAGTGTATTGTGCAGAGTGTGTAGTGTGAGCAGTGCACAGTCAGTGTAAAGCAGAGTATGTGTGTGCCGTGTGTACAGTATACAGCAAGTATAAAGCAGACTATAGTGTGTGCAGTGTACAGAGTACAGAAAATATAGGACAGAAATGAAAGGCAGAAAAGAAATATACCTCCCAAACACGCCAATAGCCCCCGAGCAACTGTCCGCTGCCGCGAGAAGCTGAGCTCATATATCTGTAGAGAGTGGCCAGAGCAGCGCCACCCCAGTCGTAATGCAAGATGTCTCTGACGTCCACCAGTGCGCTGAGCAGGCAGAGAGGCACGGTGTTCGCTCGGTCGGCGAAAATGGTCGTCCCAAACAAGAACATCAGAAAGTTGCGTGCGTATCTCTCCACGGCCTTCGGAGTCATCGGGGCTGCATCAACAAGGGTGGGCTGGACCCTGAACTGCACCTCAAACCAGGAATATCGGACCTAGCCAGGACGCGCCAAAGGCAATAGCTCGCCGAGCAGATAGATCTGAGCAACAGTCCACTCGTCCATGTCAGTATCAAAGGGGATCGGATCACCCCTTACCCCGATGCCTGTGAGCATCGAGAAATCATAGGGGGTCATCGTCATGTCTCCCGTCGCAGACAAATGGAACAAGTCAGTGGTGTCCCACCACCTCTCCACTAGAGCGGCGAGCAAGGGCCTGCAAGTCGTGAGCCTGGATAGTCCCCTGCAGAAAGTGCCGAAACCCGCCTGGTCTACGATGTAGCGAACCGCGTCGGGAAGCTCGGCATACCAGTCCCGAGCGCCGGTGTTCCCATACCCACGGATGGTATGGGAATCCCCCTGTAAACAAAAAAAAAAAAGAAACAACAATTGCAAGGAAACATTCAAAATGCAGTTCTAAGAAGCATATAGGTATGTAGCATGTGTGCATATTTTCAGACTCAAGCAAATACCGGGTGCCGGTATGCTTACAGTGAACTACAGCGTGTGATGCGTCAGCGTGTTTGGGTGGTTCAGAGCAGATGTAGCATGTGTGCAGGTTTGATAGATTTAAGAAAATACCAAGTGCCGGTGTGCTTACAGTGAACTACAGCGTGTGATGCGTCAGCGTGTTTGGGTGGTTCAAAGCAGATGTAGCATGTGTGCAGGTTTGACAGATTTAAGCAAATACCGAGTGCCGGTGTGCTTACAGTGAACTACAGCGTGTGATGCGTCAGCGTGTTTGGGTGGTTCAGAGCAAATGTAGCATGTGTGCAGGTTTGACAGATTTAAACAAATGCCGGGTGCCGGTGTGCTTACAGTGAACTACAGCGTGTGATGCGTCAGCATGTTTGGGTGGTTCAGAGCAGATGTAGCATGTGTGCAGGTTTGATAGATTTAAACAAATACCGGGTGCCGGTGTGCTTACAGTGAACTACAACGTATGATGCGTCAGCGTGTTCGGGTGGTTCAGTACAGTATAGCATGTGTGCATATTTTCAGACTCAAGTAAATATTGGGTACCAGTGGGTATGCAGTGAAATACAGTGAGCGCCGTGTGTTCGGGTGATTCAGGGCTAGTGCAGTGTGTGTGCATGTGTCAGTCTCAAGCAGGTATCAGTTGTACAAATGTTTACAATCAACTACAGTAAAGCAGTTAAAGAGCACAACTAGCTACGACAGTTTTGTATCCTACATTGCAGAAAGTAAAGCAGAGAAAGAAAGTTACCTCGGAAGCGCCGAAGGATAGGTGGGAGGTAGGCTCACGTAGTAATAGCTCGGGTGGCACGTGCCTGTCGAAACTCCTGAACTGGTGCAGTCCGTCAGGGGGCAGAACATGAATCGCCGGCCGGTAGGTCGCCAGGTCGAACGGGCACTCGCTCAAAGGTAGGAGCTCGACCCCGGGATCCATCTCGTGATGTGCCCATACTTTTCACATCGAAACATAGTTCAGTGGACCGTTCTATGTTAGGCGCGGCTTGTACGCGTACATCCTTTCCTAGGCAAGATTTGGTTTGGCCCGAGTGTCATTTTCATTGCATTTTAGATCACATGCATTCATTGCATCACCTTCCGCCTACGGCTTGCGCCTTTCCATGATTGAGCTTGGTCTGGTATGTGCCCATACTTTTCACATCGAAACATAGTTCAGTGGACCGTTCTATGTTAGGCGCGGCTTGTACGCGTACATCCTTTCCTAGGCAAGATTTGGTTTGGCCCGAGTGTCATTTTCATTGCATTTTAGATCACATGCATTCATTGCATCACCTTCCGCCTACGGCTTGCGCCTTTCCATGATTGAGCTTGGTCTGGTATGTGCCCATACTTTTCACATCGAAACATAGTTCAGTGGACCGTTCTATGTTAGGCGCGGCTTGTACGCGTACATCCTTTCCTAGGCAAGATTTGGTTTGGCCCGAGTGTCATTTTCATTGCATTTTAGATCACATGCATTCATTGCATCACCTTCCGCCTACGGCTTGCGCCTTTCCATGATTGAGCTTGGTCTGGTATGTGCCCATACTTTTCACATCGAAACATAGTTCAGTGGACCGTTCTATGTTAGGCGCGGCTTGTACGCGTACATCCTTTCCTAGGCAAGATTTGGTTTGGCCCGAGTGTCATTTTCATTGCATTTTAGATCACATGCATTCATTGCATCACCTTCCGCCTACGGCTTGCGCCTTTCCATGATTGAGCTTGGTCTGGTATGTGCCCATACTTTTCACATCGAAACATAGTTCAGTGGACCGTTCTATGTTAGGCGCGGCTTGTACGCGTACATCCTTTCCTAGGCAAGATTTGGTTTGGCCCGAGTGTCATTTTCATTGCATTTTAGATCACATGCATTCATTGCATCACCTTCCGCCTACGGCTTGCGCCTTTCCATGATTGAGCTTGGTCTGGTATGTGCCCATACTTTTCACATCGAAACATAGTTCAGTGGACCGTTCTATGTTAGGCGCGGCTTGTACGCGTACATCCTTTCCTAGGCAAGATTTGGTTTGGCCCGAGTGTCATTTTCATTGCATTTTAGATCACATGCATTCATTGCATCACCTTCCGCCTACGGCTTGCGCCTTTCCATGATTGAGCTTGGTCTGGTATGTGCCCATACTTTTCACATCGAAACATAGTTCAGTGGACCGTTCTATGTTAGGCGCGGCTTGTACGCGTACATCCTTTCCTAGGCAAGATTTGGTTTGGCCCGAGTGTCATTTTCATTGCATTTTAGATCACATGCATTCATTGCATCACCTTCCGCCTACGGCTTGCGCCTTTCCATGATTGAGCTTGGTCTGGTATGTGCCCATACTTTTCACATCGAAACATAGTTCAGTGGACCGTTCTATGTTAGGCGCGGCTTGTACGCGTACATCCTTTCCTAGGCAAGATTTGGTTTGGCCCGAGTGTCATTTTCATTGCATTTTAGATCACATGCATTCATTGCATCACCTTCCGCCTACGGCTTGCGCCTTTCCATGATTGAGCTTGGTCTGGTATGTGCCCATACTTTTCACATCGAAACATAGTTCAGTGGACCGTTCTATGTTAGGCGCGGCTTGTACGCGTACATCCTTTCCTAGGCAAGATTTGGTTTGGCCCGAGTGTCATTTTCATTGCATTTTAGATCACATGCATTCATTGCATCACCTTCCGCCTACGGCTTGCGCCTTTCCATGATTGAGCTTGGTCTGGTATGTGCCCATACTTTTCACATCGAAACATAGTTCAGTGGACCGTTCTATGTTAGGCGCGGCTTGTACGCGTACATCCTTTCCTAGGCAAGATTTGGTTTGGCCCGAGTGTCATTTTCATTGCATTTTAGATCACATGCATTCATTGCATCACCTTCCGCCTACGGCTTGCGCCTTTCCATGATTGAGCTTGGTCTGGTATGTGCCCATACTTTTCACATCGAAACATAGTTCAGTGGACCGTTCTATGTTAGGCGCGGCTTGTACGCGTACATCCTTTCCTAGGCAAGATTTGGTTTGGCCCGAGTGTCATTTTCATTGCATTTTAGATCACATGCATTCATTGCATCACCTTCCGCCTACGGCTTGCGCCTTTCCATGATTGAGCTTGGTCTGGTATGTGCCCATACTTTTCACGTCAAAGCATAGTTCAGTGGACCGTTCTATGTTAGCCGCGGCTTGTTTGTGTACATGCCTTTCTTAGGCAAGATTTGGTTTGGCCTGCGTGCCATATCTATTGCATTGTAGATCGCATGCATCCACCGTATTACCTCCGCCTATGGCTTGCGCCTTTCCATGATTGAGCTCGGTCTGGTATGTGCCCATACTTTTCACGTCGAAACATGGTTCAGTAGACCGTTCTATGTTAGACCTAGCTTGTACGTGTACATGCCTTTCCTAGGCAAGATTTGGTTTGGCCCGTAGGCCATATCCATTATATTGCATTTCCATTCCATCGCATATTTGTAGATATTGCATTGTATTTTGCATGCACTCATTACATCACCTCCGCCTATGGCTTGCGCCTTTCCATGTTGAGCTTGGTCTGGTATGTGCCCATACTTCTCGTGTCGAAGCATAGTTCAGTGGACCGTTCTATGTTAGATGTGGCTTGTATGTGTACATGCCTCGCCTAGGCAAGATTTGGTTTGACCCGCGTGCCATATCCATTGCCATCTCCCCAGCATATCCATACACATATTACATTGTAGTGTAATTATCGCATCCGGCATTAGGATCGCAGTCCTTTCTTCAGCGGGTCGTTTCCCCACTTGTGTCAATCCCCCTCAATACTTGTTCTTGTGTCCATCTACATTACTCATAGTTCAGTAGACCGTTCTATGGTAGACAGACTTGTTACCTCCATCAATCTATTTGACATAGGTGTGGTTTCGAACCGCTCATGATTGGATCATGATTCAATTGCTTTGCATATAGTTTGCATTGTTTCAATTACATTGCGTCTTCATTTTACAAAAAAGAAATTTACACAACCAATATAAAATAAAGGAGAAGAGTTCTCGATCGCCCACAGGACCCCCCTTCTTGTTTTTAGCCTTTAAGAAATCACTAAAAGAAGAATTCAAAGGCAGAAGAGAAAATTTAACCAAAAGGTCTAGGTAACTTGGTGTGAAAGGGGTTCCAAGGGGCGAAAGCCCTAAGAGATGGAAGATATCAAGAACGGTGGGAGCCATCATACCACAACAAAACTGGAAAAAGTTGAAAGCCATGTTCCAGAAACAAAGAGCGACAGGAATTAAAAAAGGGTCTTCAGGGATAATAAAACCTGGAAAGACGAAGGGCATCGAGGATGCAGAGTTCTTGTAAGTCCCATTCTCTTGCCGACACAACCCTGTCGTATCACTCCTCACATTCAGCCCTCAATGTCGGCTAGCAACAGTGAAGTTGGTTCATTCTCCAATTTCCCTAGTGGAGCCCCCCTTCATAGAGAAGAAAGTGGTCCTCCAAACGAGGGTATAAAGCTAGAAGTTAAGCGGGAGCTTCTCGAAAGATGGGACCCAGGACATTGTAGACACCCCATTTTTGACCGTCCTCAAGACTTGGACGTCACCGTCTGAACACCCGGTGATCATCCATGTTTGTGTTCGTTTGGAGTTCCCGGAGGTCTCGGCTACGCGCCTTGCCTCAGGATCTCCGAACTTGACTGTTCAGTGTCTGGTTTTGTACCAAACACTTGCATTTTGCCTTGGAGGGGCAGGGAATCCCTTGTGAGGCATCCCTACACACCATCGGCCATGGCCAGAGGCCACCGGCTGGTTTTTGCTGCCATCGGCAATGTATATTACTAGTCGGCACTATTTATTGCCGGTCGGCACTCCCTTTTGCCAAAATGGCATTTTTGAGCAGCCGACTACTATTCATCTGCTTTTGCAGATATTTTATTACAGATGTCTTGCATTTGGCTCCCCTCCATACACGTGTATGGAGGGATCTCTCTCTTTAGAAGCTTGTCTTGTAAGCTTTACAAGACAAAAAGATCTATAAGAGGAGCCCTTCTCTCCCTGGCTTAGGGTTAGACACTTTAGAGATTTTGGAAAGCCATATTAGGGTTTTGAGTTCTAGGGTTAGGATTGATACATATCCTATCTCTATATCTCCCTCTTGTGTGTGTTAAAGTGTGTTCGTGTCTTACTATTGCACACAAACACATAGTGTTTCACCTTCACTTAGCTACTGAGGTTCTAAGAGGTTGTTTTTGAGGTTTTGGAGCTGGTTTCAACCTAAAAGAGGCTGCTGGTCCACCATTGTTGAAGGGGTCTTCAAGGGTAAGAAACTAATCCCTTTATTCCCCATTTTTGCATTGTATTTTTACCTATTTTAGAACTATTTTTGTGCTTAGTGTATAACATAAAAAAGTTCTGTTTTTAGGCCCTCTAAATAGTTTTTTTAGAGTGTTTTGTGGTTTGGAGGTGTTTGACCCCTCTTAGGCCTTGAAAGGCCCCATTTTGTGCTATTTTGAGTGAGCTCCAAGACCTTGATGTTTGAGCCTCCTCACCACTGAAATCTTGAGGGATTTCAAAGGTGAGGATGGTGCCTTGAGGTCCCAAGAAGGAGAGGGCCACCCCCTCTCCTTATTGTCCTTGAAATGGACCATTTTTAGCCTCTTAAGGGAGCATCTAGCTAAGCTTCATGTTGACCATGCCATGGCTGTTTTTTGTGCCTATTACATCATAATTTGCCTCTGTTTATTGTTGGTTTTGGTACACCATGCATACTTAGCATACCTACCATGTAATGCCTTGTTATTGCCTTAATATGCCTTAGGTTGTTAGCCTTTGCTCTAGCATGTTTTAGGTTTAGCCTTGTGAAGGTTTTGTGCTCATTTTGCCATGTTTTAGGTCTGTCCATAGTTGTTTGGGTCAGCCATGGCATGCATTGTATAGCCCCCTTGCATTTTTGGCTTGTTGGCCTTAAGTATGTGAATGTGTAGCATGCATCCTTGCCTTAATTTAGTGGGTTGGGACCATTTTTCATGTAATTTCAGTCCCTTTGACATGCTTGTATGCTTTCTTTGGACACCTCTTTGAAGCTTCGGAAGCTTGATTTGCATGCTCCATGTTTTGGTCATTGTGCATGCTTTTGATTTTGAGCCACTTAGGTGCCATCTAGGTGTCCCTTGGGTGTTGTTTAGGTCTGCACTAGACCTATTTTAAGTCCTCTTAGCCTTGTAAGGCTTGGTTGATTTAGTCTTGGTTTAAGCCTCTTGGCTTGCCT